>DWPX01000001.1:0-12433 GCA_018252055.1 Epargyreus spanna
CTTTATCAAATTTTTTAATGAATTTCTAGTCGTCTATCAGTAGTAGCCTATCACAATTTTTTTCGTGACACGCGAATATCATTTAGATAATAGAAACATATCTACGGTCATATAGGTACACGACGTTTAGAAATGTTTATGCCATACGTAACATTGATAAATTGCATTTTGTAAATGTAACTTTTAATATTTAACACTTAATAGTAAGTGCATATTTCCAAATTGTTTTTTAGATTTTATTTAAGCTGGATAATTAATGAATTTCTACAATTCTTGTCTACCTAAATTATCAAATTTTAAAACGCGGTAAGCCAAAATTGGCTAACTAAGATTATTTAGTTCTGACGGGCGTTACACGAAATGTAGGCATATATCATACAAAGATAGACACACACTAGGAGACAAGACAGATTCTCATATTGACTTTTATCAGAACCCATTACAAATCTTCATCCCATGATAAATCGTTTCATCATGATTTAAACCAATAATGCATTGTGTCAATTGAAAGGAATGCCTATAAGATTCTGTGTTTTACCTACTATACCTGCATTTTTTACAAGTACCAATCGGAATTATTTATAATTTTATAGTATTAATTAAATTTAAACCAAATTTACCGGAGGTTCCATTAATTTTGTTTTATGACGCATAAGTATCAATAATTTATCTTTATTACGTACATTCAATAGTCTAATTTTGTAACATTAATAATAACAAACATTAATATTTCATGATGAGGTGTTATAAAAATGTATATTTTACAACCAATTTTCAAAATGATCATTTTATGTCTATATCTGTACCTAGACCTACCTATAGGTATTTATCAATTTTTACGTACAAAAAGTGCCTAGGTATATGATTTAACTTAATTTAGGTACAAAGTGCCTAATCCTATAGATTTTAATTGTTAGATACGTTATCAATATCTCATCATAATATCAGTTTTGCAACATAGATATTTTATAACACGATATTATAAAAATAATCGTCCGATTTTCCATTTAACACCTGCTCCCCCGGTATGTAAAGCTTATCAATTCAACAAGCAACACTGTTGCACATAATCAGCAGATCGCCAATTAATTACAATTATAATTTCGCAGTTATGGAACCAATAGACTACAATACATTCATTATCGACTTTGAAAAAGTGCCTTATTAACGTTCATGCGTTTTATGGCCATCTGTTCTTGTTTTAAGTTTCATATTATGCATTTGTGCCGACTCTATGTAAATAAAATTGTAATGTTGCTACATAAATATTTTGTAATGTTATATCTCGTGTGTGGGTTGTATTATGTTGTATTATGGTTGTACAATAGAAGCCTACATACACACAAAGAGACCAAAAATATAGACACTTAGGTGTTTGAATATAACTTAAATTTGAAGCAAGGACTCTGCCTATAAATACCTACCTATATTATAGGTAAGTACTACCATACGTACAATGTCCATACTATAAATATATTGTAAAGAGCAGTTGGAATATTAAAAAAGAATTAAATATATTTTTCGAAAAACAAATTAACATAAGTAGGTATAGTGTAATTTACTGTTGGTTATATTTTTTTATTATTTTATAACCACAATATACCTTTATCATCACAATGAGCCAAATTTCAGTAAATATTTTTCAATGTTAATAATTATTAAAAAGTTTAAGATATTTATTTAAGTTTAAATTTATACAAAATATTGAATAAACTTAAGTATACAAAATGATATAATACAAAATATTAACACAATCATGTATGATCATGACATTATTCAAATTTAAATTATTATTTAAATTATGTATATAAAATTAGATTAATATAATTTTTTTATTAAAATATACACGTGTTATGCAATATATACATTTAAAAAAAATAAAAACTATTTTTAATATAGATTTATTTTAAATTTAAGTAGTGTGTCCCCAAATATGTCGATGGAATCTTTAGAGGCCGAAAGTGCATTGTACTGTCTTAGCAATCTGTTAATAGGTGAATTAGTTCCCAGTTTCGAATAAGTGCGGCTTGGTTCAAATGGTTTGAATTTACCCTGTCTAGGCATCCTGGACGGTACATTGAATGATATTCTTTCTAAGATCTGTGGGCAGTCGATAATACCATTAATTACTTTATATAGAAATATGAGATCTTGTTTCTTTCTACGCTCCTCCAATGTAGTCATTTTAAAATGTTGAAGCCTGGTCGTGTAATTTGTAAGAGATCGAAGATTCTGGCGGTATGAAAGGATGCGTACAAACTTTTGCTGGATTTTTTCTAGTCGATCTATATATATTTTGTAAAATGGATTCCAAACCACACAGCAATACTCAAGAGAGCTTCTAACTAGGGCATTAAAAAGAAGAATTGTGGTATAGGGATGTTTAAACTCTTTTGTATTGCGCAGTATAAATCCCAGCATTCTGTAAGCTTTAGATGTAATTGATTCGATATGAGTATCAAAGCGTAGATTACTGTCTAGAATGATACCTAAATCACGAATTTGTTTAACCTGTTTTAGGGGTGTATGGCCAATTTTGTAGACTATGTTCCCGTGATCGTGGTCAATTTTCTTCCTGGTGAATCGAATAAAACAGCACTTATCTACGTTCAATGTCATTTTGTTTTGTTTGCACCAGTCAGTCAGGCCATTCAAATCTTCCTGCAGTTTTAACGAATCGTTATGGTTGTTGACACATCTTGATATCTTTAAGTCATCTGCAAACAGGTGACACTGCGAATGGTTATGGATAAAATCAGGTAAGTCATTGACAAATATATTAAATAGGACAGGGCCAAGATGGGATCCCTGAGGCACACCAGTGGTCATCGAGTAAGACACAGAAGCAAATCCATTAACAACGACAGTGGCAATCCTATTTTCGAGGTAAGAACAGAACCATTTTAGAATGCTGCCACCTATTCCCAATTTGGACAGTTTTCTAATTAGAATGGAATGGCTGACTAGGTCAAATGCTTTGCTAAAATCAGTATAGATAACATCCACAGAAGACCTGGAGTCAACACACTTAGCAACATCGTCTACAAAAGATACCATATTCGTACAAGTGGATCTATTACTGAGAAAGCCATGCTGATCTTTACGCACAACTTGCTTAAAGTGCCAAGTAAGTGGTACACATAAAAGCTTTTCTAAAACCTTGCCCAATGTTGGTAAAATTGATATTGGTCTGTAGTTGTTAACATTTCCTTTGTCACCAGATTTATGGATAGGTACAATACGAGCCTTCCTCCACCTAGCGGGAAAAATGCCAGTAGAAAGAGACCTGTTATAGATAAATGTGAGCGGATATGAAAGGGGTATTGCACATTTAACAATAAAAAATGGTGGAACATTGTCACAGCCTGCGCTCTTGTATGGATCAAGCTGTTGAAGTGCTTTAAGGATTTGGTTTTGAGAGAACGAACAGGCGAACACCTGGTTTGGATGATTAGAGTCCTCCAAGGTTGGCACAGTTGGAATCGACAGCTGGGGGAAAACTGACGAAAAATTTAAGGCGAATAAGTCGCATATATCTTTACCTTCTGAAGCGACTTGGTCGTTTAAGTACATTTGATTAGGATAGGAATTACAGTTTTGCCTTTTCTTTTTAATGTGTGTCCAAAACAATTTAGGGTTTCGTCTAAGGGCTGTCTCGAGTCTTGCTGTGTAGTTTTTGTAACAAATGCCTTGTAGCTTGAAGCATCTCTCCCGGAGAATCTTAAAACTTATTAGATCGAGTGGATTACTGAATTTTTTAACTTTAATATGGTAACTATACTTTTCTTTTGTCAGTCTAATTAGGTCTTTTGAAAACCATGGCGGATATCTCATTTGTGCCGCTTTAGATTTTGGAACAAATCTGTGTATTAGATCATTAACTACTTCGTAAAAGACATTTAACATTTTATCTACTTCCAGGATGCCCAGGAACCTATCATCCCAATCAATGTTGTTAAGTTCCCCAATAATTTTATCATAGTCAGCCTTGAAATAATTTAAGCGGACATTTATTTTAGGTTGTAATTTTTTTCCACGGGCACTTATGATAAAACTCAAGGGTGGATGTAGTTGATCGACAACACTGAGTGCGCTATCTTCACGAGAAAGACTTGCGACAGGTACATTACTCAGGACGAGATCTAGAATTCTAAATTTATTATTTAATATTGTATTCGTCTGCGTGAAGTCGTGCAAATTAACAAAGTCTACAAGCATATTGCCGAGTAAAGAATTAGAATGATAATCAGTACGATTATCGGACCATGTGATGTTGCTAATATTAAAATCACCTAAAATTAGTTTATACTTTGCACTCTCAAGTGCCTTGTTAGCGTTGTGTATGAAGTTTTCTAAAATATGTGATTTAAGTGGAGGGGGTAAGTACACAGCGCATATTAGAAGCCTATCTTTTTTCTTATTATCATCTGTTATATCAATACTGACCCACAAATCCTCACAATCACCCTCAAGATTTTTATGACGTCTAGAATTTAAATCCTTATTGATAGCTATCAACACTCCTCCGCCTGCTTTGTGGCTATGGTACCCTGTTGTAAAGCGATCTCGTCTGTAGACAATGTACCTATCGTCAAATAGTTCTGCACTAGATACGCTATCAGTGAGCCAGGTTTCTGTAAGAACTACGACATCATAGTTGTTAATTAATATGTTTTGATACAGATCAGCAGTCTTAGTATTTAGGCCTCTAACATTCTGATAATACATATTTAACATAGAGAACTTTGTGTATGTTGTCTTAAGATCATGCTAGTACTAATGCTAATTGGTAAGATCGTTTAGTTTATCCAAATTATTAATAAGTATACGTTCCGAGAACTCCGTTTTGCGAATAAAAATGTGGCCATTTCGTACCCAAACATACTTGTAATTGAGTTCTTTGGCTTTTTTCCTTGTGGCTGCATGTATGCTTTTATTCTCAGGCGACAAGTGCTCCGTGACGAATACTGGGTTGATTTTATCACATGAAATTCCTAGATGGGCAGCATGCAGTTTTTCTTTGGGGTTGGCTCGATTGAACTTAATACATGCTGCCAGGAGCATATCTCTCATTCGCTGAGAACTGAACTTGACTATCACTGACCTTGGTCGTTGAGATTTAGGATCTTGTTTTGCTACCCGGGTACAATATAGCACATCTTTTTCCGATAATTCGCAGCGAACCTTAGAAGATAGTTGTTTAACTAGGGAATATAGGTTCTCGGACTTATTTTCCGGGATGCATTGTATTTCCAGGTTATTAGATCGGCTTTGTTGCTGTAACTGGCTGATCTCTTGTTTCAGATTATTTACATCGTTTTTTAGTTCTTTACTCTCCTTCTCTAGTCTTGAAATTACTTCGTTTTTGTCTTGTATTTCCTTTCTGAGTTGTTCGAATTGTGAGTTCAAAAATGTTAAGGACTCTTTAAATTCCCTAATTTCATTCCGCATAGATGTTATGTTTGTGTTTATGGGTTCGATGAGGCCCTCAATGGATTTCTTAAACGCTCGCTTGATTTCGTCTTGTATGATGGTCCGGATGTTATCAGTTGACATCGGGGTTTCTTTGTCACACATATTTTTTACATCCCGACGATCTCTCGACCGCATGGTAACATTCTCTGAGGGGGAGACCTCATCAATTATATTACAGTCTAGCATGGGGGTTTGCCGAACTGGCGTGTTGGAATTATCAGTCTTTGGTAATTTATTGCGGCAATTAGGGCATATCCATGAAGCCTTCTGCGTTCTTGGTAATTTCTTGTATGATGACTCGGAAAAGCCAGCGCAAAGAATGTCATATTTGTATTTACATGTACTGCATTTCATGTGTATTGAGTCATTCACTGCTAATTTACACCCTGGACATATTTCTCCTTTATCCATGGCAAGTTATTAATTTTTTTTTCTTGTTTATTATAGAATATAAAGTATATTTCTTTTTTTATTTTATTATTTTTCTCTCTTCACTTTATGCAAACGAGAAAAAAAAATATATATATATCCGAGATTTGAACCAGCGTTGACCGGAGATGAATCGTCAGAATGGCGCACTCTGCTCCTGCGCTACCGACACGTAAACGTCACTGGCGAATTTAATAATCCATTCCTACACAGACGACAATGTTGCTGTGTTTATAGATTTAACAACGAGGGTATAAATCATTAACACCACGGACGAACACTGACACTTTTGAAACACAGTCACGGTTGGAGATAAAACAACTTTTCAAACGTTTATATTTATCAAAAACACTTCACTTTAAGTTTAATTCTTATTGTCAACAGTTGGGGTGGTACTTATACTTGTCGGATATATAATTTTTACTCTCAAATTTGCAATTTAAACTGTAATTTTGATTTTTTTGTTCAAGAAACGTAGTAAGAGCGTCTTAACGACTCCGCTGCCATGTATTAAACTGTCATACTATAAACTATAAACGAGCAATCGAGTTGGCTCTGGCCCTGGAGGCGGTCGAGCGACATGCCCAGGCCAGTGTCTCGAGCACCGATACCGGGGAGCTGAGATCGGCTCATAGCGGCGAACCGGTGCACCGAGTGGCTGCAGTGGAGGCGCGCGCGCCTCGGGGAGCTCATCAGGGAGGATCGGCCTCCGCCGACGGCTGCACTGCGGGGACACGTCTAGCGTCGCACGACCTGCGGGCTTGTTGGAGATGCGGTCGTAAACATCGCGCGGAACTCTGTCGATTCAAAAACTACTCGTGTGATAATTGTGGACAAAAAGGACACCTTCGAATAATGTGTAAAAATCAAGTTAATGACCGGCCGTATAACAAACGTAGGGAATATTTTTATATGGACAGCAACAGTGATGAATCGGAGTGCGATTTTTATAGCCTTAATGTGTGCGGTAAAGATGACAAACCGTACAGCGTGGAAGTAAGTGTTAACAGAACATCTATTAACTTCGAATTGTACACTGGAAGTAAGTTGTCAACCATTAATTTAGATTGTTATAATAAATATTTTAACAAAGTAAAATTATTACAAAATGATATTTGTTTGCGTTCATATACAGGCCAAGTAATCCAGCCTATGGGTTACATAATTGTTGATGTGGTACTCGAAAAATATACAGCCCGTAATCTAAAATTGTTTATTATTGAAAATGGTGGTCCTCCGCTTCTCGGCAGGTCATGGTTGAGACAGTTAAAAATTGATATTGTTACTATTAACGATTGGTTATTACATTTGTCAGAAAATAATTTAGTTGAACAATTTAAACAAGAGTTTCCGTCTGTTTTCAAGCCTGGTTTAGGTACTTGTTATAAAAAAATGTCATTACGATTAGCTGATTCGAACCTTGTATTTATAAAGGCGCGCAGCCTGCCGCTGGCGCTGCCCAAACCAGTGGAGCTGGAGTTGGGGCGGCTCGTGGCCGAGGGTACTATTTATAAAGTCGATTATTCAGATTATGGTACCCCGATTGTACCCGTAATTAAAAAACAGGTGAAATTCGTATTTGCGGCGATTATAAGATAACAATAAACCCGAAATTGATAAGGGACCCGTACTCTCTGCCCCGTATTGAGGAATTGTTTGCGGTTTTAAGTGGTGGGGAACAATTTTCAAAAATCGACCTCACGAACGCTTATCAGCAGTTGTTACTAGAAAACGAATCGCAGCCGTGTACAGCGATCACTACTCACATCGGTACATTTCTTTATCGGCGTACGCCTTTCGGGCTGACATGTATACCCGAAAAGTTCCAGAAGTTTATGGAGAAAACATTGGGAGGGCTTGATGGAGTAGCGGTTTTTCTTGACGATATCGCGGTGACAGGTCGCAATAGGCGTGAACATATAAATAATTTGAGAGCACTGTTCGAAAGGTTGCGTGAGGTCGGTCTAAGAATTAAATTTGAAAAATGTTCGTTTATGCAAGATTGTATAACATATGTTGGATTTATAATTGATAAACATGGATTACATCCAGATCCAAATAAAGTTACAGCCATTGTAAACGCACCCGCACCGTGTAATATTTCGCAACTGAGATCATTTTTAGGACTCGTGAATTATTATTCAAAATTTATTAATAATCTTAGTTCATTACTGCATCCTTTACACAAGTTGTTGCGTAAAAATATTACTTGGTATTGGTCTACTGAGTGCGACAAGGCATTTCATAAAATTAAAAATATTATGTTAAGTAAACAAATATTGGTTCACTATGATCCTGAATTACCGTTAGTGTTATCTCTTGATAGTAGTTCATACGGTATTGGCAGTGTGTTGTCGCATCGTTATCCCGATGCGGCCTTAATGCGGCCGAGCGTGCCTATAGTCAACTTGATAAAGAAGCGTTGGCTATATTTAATGGTGTTATGAAGCACCACCAACATTTGTACGGTATAGTTGGTCCTAAACTAAGGTTGCCGCAAACCGTTGCTAGTCGACTTCAGCGATATGCAACCAAATTAGCTGTGTACGATTTCACAATTGAATTCGTTAAATCGATTGATAACGGTAACGTCGATGCACTTTCACGATTGCCATTGCCGTATGAAAAGAAAGACGATTCAAAGATGAAGTCGGTATCTTATATTAATTATGTAGAAGAGTCTTTCCCGGTGAGTGCCAAAAAGGTAGCTTCGTGTACGCATAAGGATAGTGTGTTAAAAAATATTTATAGTTACGTAATCGAGGGTTGGCCGTGCAAGCCGGCAAGTTTAAATGAAAGTCCTTACTTTAATAGAAAGGAATTGATTTCTTTAGATCGTGGTGGTCTTATGTATAATCACAGAATTGTTATTCCTAAATTACTCAGAAGTCAAGTTCTTAGAGAATTGCATGAGGGGCACCTGGGAGTGGTCAAGATGAAAAATACAGCTAGGAATTTTGTTTACTGGCCTCAGATTGATAGTGATATCGAAAGTTTGTGTCATGAATGCACTGCCTGCAGGCAGCAACGCGACGCGCCGCCACGTGCTGTGCTACACCCGTGGACGTTTCTCGCTCGCCCGTGGCAACGGATCCATAGCGACTTTGCCGAGTTCCAAGGGAAGCATTACCTGGTAACCGTCGACGGCCACAGTAAATGGATAGAAGTACAAAAGATGGGAACCATGACAGCGACCGCTACCATACTCAAATTGCGAGAATTATTTGCTCGATTTGGTTTACCGGCTCTGTTAGTAACTGATGGCGGCCCACCGTTTTCTTCAAACGAGTTTGCCGACTTCGTATCGAAGAATTTAATAATTCACACCATTACTAGTCCATATAGACCTGCAGGCAATGGGGCGGCAGAAAATGCTGTAAAATCAGTAAAGAGGGCAATGAAGAAAGCGGTACATGAAGGGATGGATGTCGAAAGGGATGGATGTGGAAGCGGCGCAGGAGCAGGCGGGCGACCGGCGGGGCGACACGCAGCGTAGCGCGGCGCCCGGCCAGAGCGTGCTGGCGCGGGACTACCGGCCGCGTACAGACAAGTGGGCGACGGCTACCGTGATAGCTCGCGACAATCCAGTATCATATCGTGTTCGCCTTTCAGGTGGACAGGAATGGAAGACACATTGATCAGTTGATAACTCCTAGGAACTCCGTTAGGCGATTTTCTTTGTCGCAACCGAAACCTTCTGAACCTCATAACATTGAGCACTCATCAGACTCTGCGGTTGAAACACTTAATGAGAGTAAAATAAACTTAGAACAGGAAGTTGATGTAGCTGAGACCATTAAAAATGATAAATGTGTCTCTCCGTTACCGAAATCACCTTTAGAATCGTCAGAACAAAAGCTGATATCGAGAAATGACAGACCAAAACGTACCTGTCCAATTAAAATGAACAAATAAAATTGTAATTTTGTAGCCAACGATTTAATTTTTTTTTTTACTTGGTTCATTTTTTTTACAAACTGCTATAATATTTATCAATATCAGCTTTGTTTACCTATTTTTTTCTTTCTTTCGAGTTTATTTTTCTTACAAGTTATTATTAACAACATTATTTAAAAGGGGAGGTGTTACATATGTGAGGGTACATTAATATTTTAGTAATAAAAATCTAGTGCGCACGGATTCTATCGCGTTGTTATTTTCTCGTAATTATATCGAAATATCTCACTGGCGACGAGGATAAACCTTATTATCGTGTTTGTGGCTATTTGAAAAAGTGTAAAATGCCAATCGGTAAAATTGAACAGTTCGATTTGTCGAGTAAAAAGTGGTCGGCGTATATCAGACGCGTGGAACAGTTCATAGCACTGAACGAAATTAAAGCGGAGTTAAGTGGCTACCTTAGTTAAGTGGCTACCTTAGTGACTTTGGTTGGGGAGGCCACGTACGATTTAATGTGTGACCTCTGTGCACCAAATAACCCTGAAACCCGATCATTTAGTGAATTGGTGAAAATAGTCAGTGACCACCTAGAACCTAGGCGTTCCGACATAGCGGAACGTCACATGTTTCGGCAACGACGCCAAAAGGTGGGCGAGGGTTTAAGTGAATATCTACAGGCTTTGAAACACTTAGCGAGCACATGTAATTTCGAGGCTAAGCTCGAAGAAAATCTTCGTGACCAGTTCGTATCTGGGTTATCGAGTGACGACATGAGATCCCGGTTGTTCGCGGAATCAACTTTAACATATTTATTTTATTTATTTATTTATTTAATTAAGGCTCACCAACGCAGAAAACACAATAACAATTCACAAAGATAACAAGTAGAGAATAAAAGGTCGTGTCCCCACAATTATAGGTGAGCACGGCATACGTAATAAATAGACGCCTAAAAAGATTATACGTTACGTTACGAAGATGTTACGAACATTTTCAGTATTTTATTACAACTGTTAATTTTCAAGTAATTTATACAGTCATACATAAAAGATGTTATTACTTTCAGCTGATGTTTTATGATTTTTCTAACTGCAAGCTAAAATCTAATTGAAAATCTGTCCGTGGGGGTTCTCAGATTTTATATAAATATTATTGAACATTATAGGGCATTATTATCAAATCTTAACATGGAAGAAAATCGACTTGGTTGTTTTAAGTCTAATCTGAATCAACTTAATTCAATAATACATTCATGATACGAATGCTAATCCAAGAACATTCCGAAAGTTTGAAAGAAAATTTAACCAACGAGAAAAAAACATCTTGAATCTAGCTAGCGCTAAGTCTACTAAGTTTTTAAGTGTTACTAAGTAATTAATGTTTCTTGTGTATAAGAAATAACGCCGAGAGACTTTTTGGGACTTTCCTTTAACTACTTATGTTAACTTACTTAAGCCTCATACAAATGCTTGAGACGAGCGACGTGTGAAGTAACACGATGCAATACAGTTAATCCGCCTATCGCCGTCCTACGAAAACATAAAACGTGGTATCGCGCTGACCGCCTTTGTTTGTATGTAAAACAACGATGGCAAATATTTTGTTACAGTTACTTTATAGGTTCTAAAGGTTTATAGGCTCTATTTACAGCCGTTGTCGTAACAATTTTTATTAAGATCTTGCTTGGAGAGAGATGTACTAGGCAAGGTAAGGTGAAGGTAAAGTTAATGTTTAACCCATCGGAGTGTCTTGTAACGGGCTAGTTATTTATAATATGTACCGGATAACTAAATTGTTGGCTCAACATCTACTTCCAGTGTTTTGTGCGTCGTGGTGAGCGTGATTAGAGCAAGTCAGTCTACCGAATTCACCGTTCCCATTGAGCCAGCTAGCACCGTTAACAAGGTTGCCAGACGCGCATCTAGCAGTCTAAAAATTATGCATATAAATACGTAATATTTGCATATTTTAGCAAAAATATAGGACTTGTGACAAACTGGTTCAAAAAATTACAGCTACAGCAACGTTGGCGGTAATCCGAGGGTGACGAATGGTTTGCCCTGAACCAGTGCATGCTACGATAATCTGTTTACCGCTGTTGAGTCTCATTTGTCCATTATTGGCAGCTGGAGCTAAGTATGTGTTTCTGTGGAGGAATACAGGTGTCGGCTGGCCGACGTCACCTCGCACTCTAAAAGTGCACCCTATTTACAAAATTAAACATCAAAATCATAAAAAAGTTTACTTGCACTTTGCTTAAGTTTAATATGACTTAGATACAATTATTTTTATTTACGGATGTCTCCTAGGTGCATATATGTATGTATAGAATTAAAAGCGTATCGTTCTAAAAAATCTGTAATAACGTAACGATGTGTAGATAATTTAGGTTTGGTGTTAGGTGTAAAATTTTGGTACTACCGGAGAATAGTTCTACGATAAAACTACTTTAGAATTAATTTTTGGATTTATATTTACATTTATACTGTTTTTAGTATAAGGGAAAATGTGGTAGCTTTGTATTTTTCTAGAATTCTTATTATTTAACTATATTCGTTTTTTAATTTTTATGCAAATGACTAATAGTGCAAAGTAAGGTGCGTAAGGATATTGTTAGTGTTGTGTGTCG
>DWPX01000002.1:0-11424 GCA_018252055.1 Epargyreus spanna
GCTTTTTTCCAACGGGAGGCGGGCAGACGAGTTTGTTGCTTGTGTGTGGTGTTCAGATGTGGTCTCTCCTTTCGGGAGGGGGGGGATAGAGGGGTTGGCGGGGGGTAGTGGGGGCAGGCGTAGTGAACTTGGATTGTGGGTAATGGGAGTGTGTGGGGTGTTGGGGTAGTCGTGTGATAGGAGATGGTGGCGAGTGAGGTGCGCGTTCAGATATAGCGGGAAATGCGATAAGGGGGTAGGGAGGTGAGTGAGTTGGATGGTGGGTTGTGAGGTAAATGTGTAGTAGTTGTGTGAATAATGGGGTGAGAGTTTAGGATTTTGTGGAAAGTTCAATAAGGGAGGGTAAGGGGTAGTGGGTTGAGCGAGTAGGGATTTTAGATTGAATTGAGTTTTTTAATAAGTGGGGACAGAAAAGATAACATAATTATAGTAAAAAGATAAATGGGAAATGAAAATATTTCAATATACTGAAATCGCCCACACTTCCAACCCCTGCCATTATTTATTATTTTTGTCAATTTAAACGAATCTGACCTTACTTTCCCAAGCAATAAGGATCAGAATCGTTTATGAAACAACTGTAAATAATAATACTAACCTTTCCATTGTATATTTATAGTTTCAGATGCTTTTCACTCTAACAAGATGGGTCACAGAGCATACGATCGTAGGTGGTATATACCATATAAATTATATAAAAAACGTTATTCGCGCGCAATAAAGGTCTTTTTTGGATGGTTTTTTGTGTTTTTTGTAGGCGCAGGTAAGTGGTATGTTCCTATGCTGTAGGTTGTGGTTTTAAGGTGTTGTCATATTGAAAGCTATGAAATTTGTAACTATTTAAATACTGTTATGTATACTGTTACACCCAGGCCTAGTGTTATACCTTTCCCCCGTCATTATTTTTACCAAATAATATATAATGACAGACGCACGCGTTGAGTCTCAGGTCGTCTTTCTTAAAACGCGGTTGTGCCGAGGGTTCTTTTCGAATTTGTAAAATCGTTTTCTTGTGATTCGTTGTCATAAGTGATTAAATAAAACATTTTCTTAAAGTGAATTGTAAAATCCTTTTTTTTTAAAAACCCTCCAAGGTCGGTCCGCGTAACAAATTGGTGGCAGCGGTGGGATCCGAAAATCCCCAGTGTCCTTAAAACATAAGTGAAGTGAAACATTCTGAAAAGTGTTAAAAGTGAAAGTAAAGTTAATGTGGTAACAAAACCGTGAACTTACCTCATAAATAGTACCTGAGCTCCACATCCTGAGAAGTGATATCCTGGCCGGAAGGCCAACTTCCATCAAACCCTGCTGAAATTATTACTTACGAAGATGTCCTGCCGTATCCTAACGACGTCCTGCTGCAATTATCACCTCTGAAGACGTCCTGCCGTATCGTGACGACGATCTTCGGCCCTATCATCCGCTCATCATCATCCCTGTTCCTCATATTCGAGGAAAGAATAAAGAAATCGCCTCAACAACTCTACAGTCAAAACATCGTAGTCTAGTTACTGTTTTGCCGCGATTCTCCGAGACTCCGGGACCTTATCGCTCCGGAATGTTTAAGTGTGTAGCGTCGGTCGCCTACGCGTTCTTAACAAGTTTTTGTCATTGTTTATATTAAGTATAACATTTTAGGGATCCGTGATTCAAAAACCTTTAATCTATATTATACCGTTTTATTGTTTTACCGAGCCATTTTACGTGTTGCGCTGTTTATCGATTATTATTATTCTTCCGCGTTCCAACTTAACAAGTTTTATGATCCTCAAATTCTGTAAAGTAATTTTAATATGCCAAAGGCAGCCAAGGACGAAAATAACAAATTAACCGTTACTATTCCTGAACCAGAGCAAGCGCCTGACGTAAAATCTCTTTTAAGTTCTCCAAAGCTCACAAGGTCGACCTTTGCAGCGGCTACAATGGCCGAACTCGACCTAAACACTTTATTTAAATTCATAAAACAATATGATGGTAGTCGTGAAACCGTAAATTCATTTGTTATAAACTGCAATAATGCTTATGATTTAGCATCCGAATCACAGAAACCCATTCTGTTCAAATATATCCTTAGCCAACTTCAGGGTAAAGCGGAGGTTGCCTGCTCCATTAAAGAATTTACCAGCTGGGAACAGCTAAGAGAATTTCTCAAAAGCCAATTCTGTGAGCGCAAACACTACGCTCACTTACTTACAGACCTACAAGAGAGCAGGCAAGGCCCGCAAGATAATGTCAGTCAATTTTCGTTGCGTGTTGAAACTTATTTATCACAGCTTCTCACAGAAATCTCTTTATCTAATACTAAGCCGAAGGAATTAATAGGTCGCTGTGCAGCAATGGAGGATCTGGCCCTCCATCATTTCTTAATGGGCCTACACCCGCGTATTTCTAATATTGTGCGATGTAAATCACCAAAAACTCTTAACGAAGCTATTAACATGGCAATTTCAGAAGAACGTATCCAACAGAGCCTATATAAACGTCCTTCAGCAGATCCCAAATTTAATCAAAAACCTAAACCGGGTCCGTCAAGACCCTTAGTGCAACAGGCCTCATTTAATCCGAATCCAAATAGGCCCGGCGATCCGTTTTGCCGTTATTGTAAGACCATTGGTCATGACATCAAAGACTGTAAGAAACGCGAATATAATAATAATAGATTCTCATATAAACAAAATTTCCAACGTCCAGTAACCAGTGGCGGTCACAAAATAAATCACCTCAGGCAAACCGAAGCGTTAGAGGAGGACTATGAGTCCTATCCGCAGGATTTAAACGAATCCCTGTCTCACGGCGGTGCCCCGCGGGACCAAGAGTAGTCAAAGGCACCATTACTAAATCCAAATCAAATCCAAAGGCGCACGAACAGGGTAACCAGCCCCAAACACTCCGCCTCAATCAATCAAATCCAAAGGCGCACGAACAGGGTAACCAGCCCCAAACACTCCGCCTCAATCAATCAAATCCAAGGGCGCACGAACAGGGTAACCAGCCCCAAACTCTCCGCCTTAAACAATCAAATCCAAGGGCGCACGAACAGGGTAACCAGCCCCAACCTCTCCGCCTTAATCAAACAAATCCAAGGGTGCACGAACAGGGTAACCAGCCCCAAACTCTCCGCCTTAATCAATCGAATTTATCCGGTTCTAAACCCGACAAATCAATATCCGAAATTTATGAAGTTAATCTAGATACAACCAAAAGGCTCCTGCCACATGCTCTTTTCGAATCACAAGTGTCTGATATTCCTCTTACCTTACTTGTCGATTCTGGCTCAGCCATAAGCCTTCTAAAAAAGACATGTATTCATAAAAATCAAAAACTAATCAAAGAACCAATTAAACTAAAAGGGATAGATCCCGGTGATGAACCAGCCCTTACTGAAGGTCACTTTGAACTTAAATTAAAAATAGCCGAAAAGAAAACCGCGTCATATAAATTCCACGTCATTAAGGAAATAAATTTACCTTATGATGGTATTATAGGTTCTGATTTCCTCACTACATTCGGTTGTAAAATAGATTACACTTCTGACGTCCTTAAGATAGGACCAGTTAACGTTAAATTACATTTCTTCGACCCGTTCTATGTAATCCCGCCTCGTACCGAAACTGTCATCGAGTGTTCAATTCGGGACACAAATTTAACCGAAGGTGTCATCTTAGATCAACATTTATCCGATTCCTTATTAATATCTAACTGTATCGTAAAGATAAAAGATAATAAACGAGTCAACCTAACAGTTGTAAACACTTCCGAATCTCGTGTAAATTTCAATTCAAAATTAAATCTTAAAATTGAACCATTAAACATATGTGCGATTCAACAAAATAATTACTCAACCAACGCGCTCAATCATACCAAGCTGGTCATAGATGCGCTACGAATCGACCATCTCAATGCGGAGGAATCCAATGCATTGATAGAACTTTGTTCACAGTATTCAGACATATTTCATCTGCCCGATGAACAATTATCCTATACAACAGTTTTGAATCATGAGATAAACACCAATGATAACGTCCCTATTCATACTAAATCCTATCGTTTCCCAGAATGCCACAAAAAAGAAGTGGAAACTCAAATTGATAAAATGTTAAAAGATAACATAATTGAACCATCATCCTCTCCATGGAGCTCTCCCATATGGATAGTCCCGAAGAAGGTATATTCTCAAGGCCAACGGAAGTGGCGAATCGTCATTGATTATCGAAAATTAAATGATGTCACCGTTGGTGAAACCTATCCTATCCCACAAATTACCGAAATATTGGATCAACTCGGTAAGAGCAAGTACTTTACCACGTTGGACTTAGCTTCCGGATTCCATCAAATTCTTATTTCGCCTAAAGATGCAACTAAAACCGCATTCTCAGTACCGCAAGGTCATTTCCAATTTAAACGAATGCCGTTCGGGCTTAAGAATGCCCCGTCGACCTTCCAAAAGCTCATGAATACCTGTCTCACAGGACTTCAAGGCACTAGATGCTTCGTATACTTGGACGATATAGTCATATACTCTTACGATCTGAATTCACATATCGATAATCTTGAATCAGTCTTTAATAGACTCCGTAATTTCCATTTAAAATTACAGCCCGACAAATGCGAGTTCCTCAGGAAGGAAGTCGCCTACTTGGGCCATATTATTAATGACAATGGGGTAAAACCAAATCCAGAAAAAACTCGAGCAGTAACCGAATTTCCTAAACCCCAATCTCAAAAGGACATTAAATCCTTCCTAGGACTAGTGTCCTACTATAGAAGATTTATCGATAACTTTGCTAAACTAGCGAAACCTCTAACATCCCTCCTAAAAAAGGATGTTCCTTTTATTTGGCTCAATGAACAGCAACTTGCTTTCGAAACGTTGAAAAATAAACTCGTTTCAGCTCCAGTCCTGGCTTATCCAGATTTCACACAACCTTTCCTTCTCACATGCGATGCTTCAAGCTATGCCATATCTGCTATATTATCGCAAGGTCCTGTCGGTCGTGATCGACCTATAGCCTTCGCTTCCCGCACACTAAACAAAGCCGAATGCAACTATAGTGTGACTGAGAAGGAATGCCTTGCCGTCGTCTTCGGCACTAAAGTCTTTAGACCGTACCTTTATGGTAACCGCTTTCAAATACTGTCCGATCATAGACCATTGCAATGGTTATTCAACTGCAAAGATCCAGGCTCCCGACTCATTCGGTGGCGCCTAAAACTCGAGGAGTTTGAATATGATGTAAAGCACATAAAAGGTAAAACTAATACTGGTGCTGACGCACTATCTCGATATCCTGTAAATCCGGTTCAACCAGAGAACCCTGGAAAAATGAATGAAGGTGACGAAGTAGAACAAAACCCAGGAATAGACGCAGACCTGATGGACCTGCTACCTTCATTTCATGCTGAAGAAGTCGCTCCTATAGACTTAGATCTTATGGACCATCAGGAAGACCTAGTACCCTTACCTGATATAGAACCGCTTGACGTCGCCTATAATCCTATGAATCCTAATTCTAATGATTACATTCCCTCGAACTTACCTACTCTGGACGAACTTATAAGTTCTCCGTCGAATCCTGAAAATGAAAATTTACTTACCTCCGATGTCCACGTCGTCAACGGTCCAAGCCTCACTACAAATCATGAAAATGAAATCCCTGACTTACCTTGTGTAAAATCGTTATCTGATACTCTCGACGTCCCTGAAAATGTAATTGATAACTTACCTGACGTTATTCTTGACCCTATTCCATTGAGTAACGAAGATCGGAATATAACCGCCGATGACTACTCGTCCTTCCTGAAAATCATTTCAGATAAAAATAAATCATTTAATACAAAAATCGAAGAACACAATGAAAGTCTAATAAAATGTCCTGCTAAAACCATTTTAATTCCTACATCCATTGATTTAGATGAATCCAACCCATATATAATGGAGATCTTAAGTGACCCCAAAATTAGTGTCAATATTAAAGAATCCGAAAAGGAATTGTTTTCATTTAAAAGAATTAATTTGAATGATAAGACCTATTACTTATTATTCTTTAAGGTTCACCATTTCGACCAAGCTTCGTATTCTGACATTTTTGAAACCCTCAAAAGAGTGAAGAACAATTTATTAATATTAGGTGATTCTGATGAAATTGGTATATCAGATTTAAACAATCCTTTTGAAAAACATTCATTTGTTAAAATTTATAATATTCTAACATACCTTTTCCATAATACCCAAATTAAAGTAATGATATATCATAATAACATTATGTATCCTACTCCATCTGAAATCAAGAAGATTTTATATGATAATCATGACATTCCTATAGCTGGTCACTTAGGTTCAAGTCGCATGTATAACCGACTGAAACAATTGTATTACTGGAAAGGAATGCGTAATGACATAGAGTCGTATGTAAAGCAATGTAAATCGTGTCAAACAAATAAAGCCTTAAGAAAAATAAATCGTGCACCTATGCAGATTACAAGCACGTCGACTCAACCCTGTCAACGTATCTCTATCGATGTGGTAGGCCCACTTCCTGAAACAGGTCCTGCCAAGCTCAAATTCATATTGACTTTCCAAGATGATCTCACTAAATTCTCATCCGCGTATCCCATCCATAGTTTCGCAGCAGAAGAGACAAGCGAGTGCCTACTGCACTATATTTCTATATTTGGAATTCCTAAAACGATACTCACCGACCAGGGGACCAACTTTACTTCAGATCTTTTTAAGAAAACATGCCAATTCCTAAAGATTACAAACTTATGGTCATCTCCATATCATCCCCAGACACAGGGTGCATTAGAGAGAAGTCACTCCACATTAAAGGAGTACCTAAAATCCTACATCAATGAGGGACAAACGAATTGGCCTCGTTACGTGTACACAGCTATGTTAGCCTACAACACGACTGTCCACTCTACTACACAATATGCACCCTACGAACTCATGTTCGGTAACAAACCCTTAATACCTAACTCTATTTATGATGAACCTCAAGGAGCCACATATCCCGATTATGTTCGAATGTTACAAAATCGTTTAAAATATTCAAGGGAGAAAGCCATTGAATTCATTAGGAGAAGCAAGGAGTCTTCGAAGACTTACTATGATACTCATACTCGCCCTGCTAAGTATAAGGCCGGTGAATATGTGTATCTTAAAAATCACTTGAGGTTACGTAAGGCGTTGTCCCCGCTCTGGAAGGGACCTTATAAAATTGTTAAGATTAACGGTAACAATACTCTTACCCTGCTTATCAACCGTCGGCATGTCACTCATCACTACGACCAGGTGAAGCCAGCCGATACAGGGAAATAATTTGTTTACTAACATAATAGTATATAAGTAATTTGTAATTCTTATAAACCCCTACGTATAGTTATAAGACAACATATAATCATAGATCATAAGATAATTGTTAGATGTTAAGAATAGTTAAGTCCTATTGTCTTGTACTGTTGTTGTTTGTGTTGTAGTCTTAATTACCTTATGATAATCAGGAACCCAATAAATTTAGTTTGATAACACCCAATAGTAAATATATCAATGACCAAAGACAGTTCACATTACTGTAACCTAAATAACCTAGATGTCTGTAAACCTATAGAACCTGATACCTATATCTGTGACATAACAAATGTATACACAACGCAAGCAAGACCATCATGCGAAAGCGAGTTGTTAACTAAAATAATAAATAAATTACCTGGAAGTTGGAACACGAAATTTATATTTGGTAAATTAGATATTTTTTTAAACCATTAGAAAACAATAAAGGGATATTTATACAATCCGAGCCAAGAAAAATATCTATAGATTGTACCAACTCGGATATTTACGAAACTACCCTTCTGGGTACAGGTACTCTTAAAATTCCTAGCAATTGTATTGGATATTGTAAGAGCACATCCTTTAACCCTAAATATTCCGTTTTGAACATTACGTGTCCCATAAACAATATACCTGATTTTAATTTGATAAATGACACTTGCTGTAATATTACAAAATTTAATAATATAATAAATAATGTGTTCCCTATCAAACTAAAAGACATCGATTTAGACGATCTTAATTTTAATAACCAAGCCTTATTAAATTCTCTTTTAGACAATATTAAAAAGATAGATACCAGTCCACACATAGTCCGATACGGAATGCATTATTCGAGGCTTATAATTTTTATCTATATTTCATGTTTTATATATTTGTGTTTTATAATTTTAAGAAAATTTTGTAAACCCGGCAACAACAAACTCTTTCCGCGCAAATCCATAATTAGTAATAAACTAACTCAACCATCCAAGTATTCAGATAGTGAAGACCGTAGTATAGAGATAAAAGAAACCGCACCTACTAAACGATTAAGATATATGTAAAATAAGTATGAATTTTATAAGTAATATTATATAAAATAGTTCAAAAGCAAAAAAGAAGTTTACAGCTACAATGACACAATTTGAATTTGAAATATTGTGTCTTGTATTTGTGTTTTTCTAAATAGCAAACAAAATCTAGATAAAAATTACTAGTCTTAATTGGTCTTAATTAGTTAACTATATCATTAATCTTTAACATACCACATCAGATAATAGATAATTACAAAGAACCACTATAATAACACGTTTCGTAGTAACAATAATTATGTAAGTAATATATATTTTATTTATGCAAAAAATGTCCACACATCAAGGTCACTCTAAAAATCTTTAGTACAATATTGTAATCAAATATATTTAAAATAAAAAATTGAATTTATTATCCATAACAAATTATTCAAATATACTACCTACTATCTAATTTCTTTACAAGTTACCGTAAAATAACATCGTAGATATTATATTAATAAGTACTAGACAGAAAATAACAATACAACGACTTCAACATTTAGTTAAATATAATAATTTTTTGCATAGATACAACTAGCCTTCCCATACATATATTTACTTATTTATTTGCAATATTTTCTATAGTCCGATTCATAATGTAAAAATTTAAACAAAGGTACCTATCAAGGAAATACATTTTAAATGGTTGTTTCTTATTTTTGACGATATTAAAGTAATACAACGATAATAAAAAAAAATAATCTACATAAATTAATATCTTTCCATATTTATATTAACTCAATTTCGTTCTATACAGTAATAATAATAAAAAACAAGGTTTTTGGTAGAAAATTAAAATGTAATAATGGTAACACAATCGGGATACAAAACATTTTTGTACCGCCATTTTTAAGTTTCGTAGTTGATGTTATTCATTTTCGTGATCGTGATGGAACTCTAATGTTTTCTCGTTTTCATAGCGCGTTTGTTAAGCTGTGTGTAGTTGTAAAATTTTAGTTTTTTTGTTGAGTTTCTTAAAGTTTTAGTTTTTTACTAATTTATTAAGGTTTATTACAATACATGTAATTGTATTTTGACAATGACATATCTTTGTTTACATTTTGGACACCTAATTCTGAATCAGACTACAAATCTATTAATGTTCTCATTTCTCCTTGCGTCATTATTTTTTGCGTCGATGCTTTATAATCTCATGTGGTCGTTTGTTTTTTTCCCATCATCGTCTAATTCTATTACAGATATTTTTTCTGGTTGTTCTTTAATTTTGTCTACATTTGGGGATTTATCATTTCTCTTGTTCTTGTTTGATAAGTTAAAAATATTCAAAATTGCTTGATTAAGCGGCGCTTCGATGAATAGCCAGAATGGATATGCTATCAGAAATGTTATGAAAATTACTGCGGAAGCTTCTTTCGCCTGAAATGTAGGAAATAATATATTTATTATTAAATTAATGGTATTTTATTTACAATTTATATTTAATAGTATAGTTTTATGTTTTATTTTAAGCTGGGCCACAAATGCCTTTGTAATCTTGAGGTAGTAGAACGTTTCTGAAAAATATGTCTCCTGTACCACATTCATCAAACCAGTACACAGCAGCGCTTCACGTTGCTATTACCAGGCTGATTAAAGTGTGGCGGTGATGCCACCGTACACGTAGAACAGAGGGTTATACCAGTTTTAAACCTCAAAATTGTGAACACATCTAAAGTCTATAAAATCATATTTACACATTCAACCATTCCCATTCGTGATAATGAAGTCTTCATTCCCAAAAATGTGCGTATAATGGATACGTGTATAAGGAAAGCGCTGTACGACAATCTTGCTGGTATTTGCCATCCATCCCACTCTAGAACTCTTCTGTATAAATCTGAAAACGAGGGAAAACAAGAATAAAAAAAGTATTTATTCTTTTATTATTATTAGGTTGTACTGTTAAAATATTTACTGCTGAAGTTAAGAAATTTTATTTAGGAGGATCAATATGAAGAATATCTTATTTCATATTTAAAACAACTCGAGTGAATTACACAACGACGATAGCTCTGAAACATTGTTTTTGAAAAAACCAAATAGTCTAAATATGAGCTTATTCAATGTACTCGTACAACTTAATAATATATTATCATGCATGCATGATTACGAAAAAATAATTTTCTATGCCTACTTACTTTCAAATTTGAAGACCATCCCAATAAAAAATAATGCCATGACTAAACCAAAAAATGGTCTGATCAAACACGCTGCAACTGCTCGAATATAAATCGATGGTCTTGGTCGATCCCCATAAAACACTATGCCACATAACAAGAAAACCACACCTGTTGGAACTGTTAGATGGTACAAAAATCCAATTTTCTGTAAAGAATATTAAATTATGATATATAGTTTAAAGGTATTTCATTTCTTATAATTTTAAAGTCATTTTGTTCTTTCGTTTTCTCAGAAAACCCTAGTTGGTGGTTTCTTGAATGTGGAGATGGCAGACAAATTATTCTACCGTATAGAGGTTTGATTCGAGTGCAAAAGTCACTGTCACCAATGTCTACCGAATTGACTACAATTCGGTAGACATTGGTGACACTACACCACACTAGTGGTATTGACATATGATTTCAAGAGGTCGACAATACATTTCACTTTACTTCTTGTATAAGATTACACAAGAGAAATAAACATAGTCTTTGTGAGCACAAATCACATGCCAAATTGCCCATGTAAATTGAAATAGTATTTTTACTTGTATTGTTAGTATTACAAGTTTGAGTTCTGTATGTAGTAGAAACTATTGCCACCATTTCGTTTTCATGATTTTTTAGTTCTTTATTAAAGTTTACATATTTATAATTAACATTTTTAATTATAAAATGTATGACCATTGCATCGATTGATTCATTTTTATGTTTTCCTTCTAAAGCAGTTAACAAGTCTGACATCGATAAAAAATGAGTTCCCATAGTACCCCTTCAGAACAACGGACGAAGTACAGGAAAGCTTAAACGGTAATTTACCTACGAAGGCAAACATACTCGCCCCCGATTTTTAAAGCGAAACGTCGCCCGTCCTGTT
>DWPX01000003.1:0-11245 GCA_018252055.1 Epargyreus spanna
GAATTTATTGTATTACCATCTATGGTAACAATACCACAAGGTATTACAATAAATTTCCTTTACTAACCTTTATTCACATTGTATTTTTTAACCTTTGAACCTGTAGTGTCACTTGCCTCGTCATAAAAAATACACGTATTATATTAGTAGACACTTGCTTATTAAGGAGCTTGTACAATTTAATTATAGTATACGTAATAACCCCTATCAATTCAATACGTCACCACTCACTGTAAATTCAATTAAATTACCGGAAGGAAAATTTGACAATATGACTCATCCACTATTAAGGTGTCACTACCGCTTATGGACTTTAGCGGACTTTGGGAAGGGTCGTTAAGCCCCGGTTCCTCGGTCCTGGGAGCCCCCAAACACATTTGCTATACACATTTCACACATTTGCTAATCAGCGAAAAAATAAGATTGCCAGACATACAACTTTCAAAATAATAAACTGAAAAATCAAATCAACTTTTTAGACTGGGGGCCTCCATTCAACCGTAGTCCGCCACTGTGTATGGATCAGATCCAAATTTTCTTTGAAGATTTATTCTCGTAGCACTTTAATATGTACGACTAATTTTATTGTAATTGATAGGCTATATTCGTAACATGTTCGTAAATACGTGAGACGACTATAATTAATGCAATATCATGTTATATGACCAATGCCGGATTTTACCTGACACAGGTATTAGGTATTGTTTGGATTGCGTATGAGGGGCATCAAACCCGGATACTCAGTTAGTCAGGGAGTGTCATCACTTTTTGTACTAGCTGTATTTGACGTCACGTCTACTTAGTCGTAAGGGATAGCGAGGCATTCGTCATTTACTACTAGTATTTCAACATGTTTATAGTTTTATACACTACACCTTTACATTTAATATATTTCTTTATATTATGTATATGAATGATATCAATATATATTAAAGTCAGTTGGAGAGTTTTATTTAATTGAAGCAAACTATCACAGTTTGCTTCAATTAAATAAAACATAACACTAGGATTGCCGACTGAAGGGAAAGCTTAAACTTACAAATATGGTATGAGTATTTTTTATATCCTAATTTAATTAGTATTTACTCATAGCTAACCGTCATTCGTGGCAAAGCACATTGGCGATGCGAATCTTTCAGATTTTCTACCAAAAATAAATTCAATGGTTTTTTCCCATCTAAACAATATCTAATGCGCCTAAATGAAGCGTTGGCTTCGAAAACTATCTAGGAGCTGTCCAATAATCATGTGAGGCTCGAATTCCATCAAAAATCACGAAATATCACAAGGGGGGAGGGGGGGGGGGTAAAGTAATATATCACGTGTACTTATTTTTTCGGCAAGCGCGCGATACTCAACCGAAAAGATGCAAGATGCTTATCCAGTTATTGGTGTTGAAGAAAGTCTTGCTAATCCGTGGTCCGAAAATATTGTACATTAAATAATGTTCATGAACTAGTACAAAAAACTTTTTCGCATTTCTTTCATTATTTTTATGTCAGTCAAAAACAAACTGCAACCTTTCTGTCTACCTCTGAACGTTATTATAGTAGTCTTTAATTTTCTATAATAAAATTAGATGATACTGATACCAGTATTTTTTTATAAATAAAAAAATAAATTCTATGCAGGTACGAAAAAATACACGTGATATAGAGGGGAGGGGGAAGGGGTAGTCTTAAACCTCACCACGTATCACCAAGGGGGAGGGGGGGTCAAAAAATGCCAAAAAAAAACATCACGTGATTAATGGATGGCCCCTTTTTCATTAACGATAACACCGAAACTTGACATGATTTTCAACATAGGTGAGGTTAAATCACAATTGGTTGAAGGTTGTTGAAAATCGCTAGTGCATTGCAACATTTCCAATGTTTTCTTAAATCTTCTGTGATTATTTTCCTAAGGTTTTTTCGCCTTATATTATATTTCCTATATGTTTGTATTTCACTTTTATGTTCAATATGCGGTGATAATTTGTTATTTTTTTCTGCAGCACGGACAGTACTTCAGACACGTCTCCAAGAAAATTTGGAGACGTTCAATCATTATTACTCTATTCCGCATGTTTGCAGAGACATATAGTAACTATCTCAGGTATTGTCTCAGTTCAATGAAAGTTTCCCTGAATATGAAAAGTATATTTTAACACAAAGCCAAGAGTGTAAATGAATTTCTGGCTGAAAAAAAACACTACTGTTATGCATGACCAGCGACCTTACTAGACATGGACCCTATAGAGGACATGTGGAAGTTCACCAAAAAGTTATCGCCGAACAAGTGATTAAAACCAAGCTCCAATTGATCGAATCCATAAGTAAAGTCTGCCAACAGAACACTGACCCCAGATCAATGCCCAATCATGCGCAGAATGTAGGCCCTGGCATAATAGAAGTCATAATTATAGCTCAGGATACTAACTACAGATACTAAATATCTAGATTAATATTAAAATTATTGCAATAGATTTGTATTAATTTAAAATATTATTAAAAAAATAACTAAATTGTTCTGGATATGAAACTGGCTGTTTTAATTATCATCATAGCATATTCTTGTAATTAAAAAATACCTAGGACCCCTGCAACCAATGATTTATTTGAATAATTCTGTTAAAGTAGAAAATACTAATATCCAATACAACTGTCTCTAATAACATGGACACCCATTGTATCTGTAAATCCTCGCGATTAGATATACATCTGAATCTGATAAAATCTGAAAGATGATGAATCTATTCTGGGTTTGGGTGTTTGTGTATTCGTCTTTGTGTGCGTCCCTGGCACCCATGACACAGGGAATCCTAGTGTGGGGCTGTAATTGTAGAAAGCGGCTTCATTTTTCTTGACTTACTTAATAATTTTAATAATTCAAATCAAGTAATAAATGTATTTGTGAAGTTTATGCGAATGTCTGAGGAAGACCTTAATTTATTGGAATGCCCGAGGTATATTGTCTATTGGTAAGTGGTCTCTGTAGCCCATGAATAGAAAGTCAGTTTATTGGAAGAACTCAAGTGACAAAGCCAAAGCTTTTAGTAAACTATTAATTCGTATTGGCGCATGTATTGGCGGCGGGTTTGTTCATTGGGATTGTTGAATATTTTTTAAATTTAAAACCAATGGAGTATGGTCCATACTAAAAGTAATTAACTGCACTTAATGATTTTTCCAATGACTTCTTGCACTGAGCCGACATTATATTATGCAGTATAACTATATAAAAAAGAAATGACTACTAACGACATCTACGCATACAGTAATAACATTAAACTAATTCATATGCCCTTCAGCGGCGCTGGTGTCGCTTTAGTTTTATAACAAACCAACAGAGGGCAGTAGTAGTATTTCTGAATCACGCAGGTGACTTTACGTTCAAGTTGGTACATATATGGGACCGCGATGGGAACACGAGTATAAATTATACTTAATTGTTTTACTATTTTTTGTAAAAGACACTGGTTTAATACCCAGAGTCTTACAAATGTTCAGCATACGTCAAAATTCAACATTCAACCGTACGGCTTATGCCGAAAAATACCGGTTTGTTGTATGGAGACCCCCTTTAATATTCAACTTTATTATATTTTTAGTATTTGTTGTTATAGCAGCCTCCGTTATGCATCCTCTGTAAATAATTTCATGTGTCTATGTATTACGGTTCCGGGGATATAGCCCTGTGACAGACGGACCGACAGCGAAGTCTTAGTAATAGGGTTCCGTTGTTACCCTTCGGGTACGGAACCATAAAAACGTTATTATCTATAATTTAATAATATTCTTACTCTCCTATCACATTATTTAATGACTAGTGTGTTGTGATGTACATTAATACAGAATACAGGATTAGGGATACAAATAAAAACCGAATATTTTTTTGATACTTTATTACAGGTGACACAAAGAGTAGATAGACAATATTATTACCTATATGTACTTGGCTACACAACGCCTAAAAATTACGAAGTAAAGCAATACCAATATGTTAGAAAAACTATTTGTGCTGGTGGTGCAGTCGAAACAGTGGCATGGGCTGAGAAAACTGTCGGAAAGTCAAGATCTGAATCAAGGACGATCCTACTATTCCGAACTATAGCTGACTATTTCAATTCGAATTAGAACAATTGTTTTTAATTTTAACCGTGAAGATCTCTAACCAAACCGGAGTTATTATTTCGGGGCCCAAGTAAACCAATACCATCCATTGCGTTTTTGTGCCACTGATTCGATATGAATCTGTTAACATTTATTTGTGATATTTATTTCTAAACACGTAAAGCCAGAAATATCAAAACATTAAAATAGAGCCAAGTTTACATAGATTCAATTTTAAATCAGCACATGTGTCATGATATATGTATAAGTAACATAGGAATGTTTAACAAATGTCAATACTGTAGTTATATTTAATTAAACCAAAAACCAAATACAATATTTCAAGATACGCATACATTGCAAGATCTTCACAAATATAATGTATTTGTAATCAAATCTTACATCAGCAATATCACTTCTTCGAAAGCTAGTCGCAGTCGAAGAGATGCACGTTCTTGCAAAAACGTGTTTTTGATATCGCGATCGATGGCAGCTAGTCTCCAAAAAGTTGTACAGAATAGCAGCAAACGTAAACGGGAATCGTTCCTATTGAAAATGCTAATCTGTTTGGGCCATAAGTCGAATGTAGACATTTCTTTATTTTCACTTTAGAGAACATTTTTCGGTAACTTGTTATCCATTGGGGCTGCAATGTTCGTTATACAACAAATACACGTTAAGAAGTATCTTAAACGAGTTCGTTTTAATATATTAATACAAATGAATAAAAGTTAAGACATGCATGCAATCTTTATGTATTTATACTATATTTTCAAAAGACCAGCCTCTTATACTAACGCTAGTACCTACATACAGAAATGGGACAGTGACTATAACACAATAACTCGTTATTTCCTCATCATATAATGTTAAGCTTGGAACCCCCGTTAGTTAAGATCTGCCCATCCAATATTTTGGCTACGAAAAATTGAAATCCGACAATTATAATCGTTGTCAATCCATAACTGTCCCATTGCTGGGCATGGGTTGCCTCTCAAAGTGAGAGGGTCTTAAGCCATAGCCCACCGCGCTGGCCAAGTGCAAATTGATAGACTTCACAGGCCCTTGAGAACATTTTTTATCTTTTAGATCTCTCAGACGTGTAGGTTTCCGGAATGAGATGCTGAATTTCTAACCAGTAGAGTATCACTGCTTTTTGATAATAGTACAGAGAAATTGACAAATTTCGATCTTTGATAGGCACCACGTAGGTTATATTGACGTAATAACAGGCGTTAAGTGCATGTCAAAGTGTTTTAATTACAAATGTTTTCCCTTATACAAAGATCAGTTGCGTGTACGAAACGTAACGTTGAAATGTGTCGCATGGTGCAACCTGTTTGAGGATTTTCCGATGATCTCAAATGATCGCCAAATATTTGGCAAATACCCCGAATGAATCAACGAATGTTTGAATGTTCGTTCAAGTTTCAGATAAGTTTACAAACGAGTATGTGTAGCGCCGGCTTTATTTAAGACAAAGACAGTAAAAAAAAGTTGACCAAATCACTAATTAGTAAAATAAAAATAATAAAGTAACTAGGTAGGTACTTATCTACATTTCCCTGCTGCTTATGTGCTCATCATTGCAAAATTGCATCATCAAATTAAAGTAATATAATTAGGAAATTTATGAAATTGATTGCATTAAATAACCATATTCTTAAATTAACGTGATGTAGAAATGTGCGTTAAACAGAGACTTTTAGTGTCGAAGTAACAAAGGAGTATGCAGTCTTCTTGATGGTAAGTGGCTACTGCCGCCCATGGACATCCGTAATCAAGCCCAGATGGGATAAGATATTCCTACTTGTGGTCGGCCACAGATGCGCCGCTACCCCTGAGGACTAAGCTGGAACGCCTCGGATAACTCCCTTACCACATCCTTCTAACCAGCACGCAACAGCGCTTAACACTGCTGTTATAAGGTAGAAATAGGTATGGCGGTGGTGCCGCCGGAATCGAACTACAAATGGTTCTACCACATTCAAATTAGATAGCTCTTACATTTTCATTAAATACAGTTACGTTAATAAAAGTCCCTTTTTAAAACTCATTTGATAAAATTTTCGTACAGTCAGTTTCATTCTGTACTGCACTTTTATTTTCTTAAATAATTAAAGCATGTGTACCAAACGCAAAAAAATCTTAAAAAGTAGCAATATTAAATTTATTTAAATCATTAATTAAGTATCGTTTGCATAAAACTGTCTTTGCCTTAGGGCTCCAGCAGACATGCTACTTTAGCATCAGCGATCGACAATTTAGGTGTTTTTCGGCGGCAGCGATCAAACGCCATACTTATTTGAGAGCCAAATGCAACTGGTATATTAAACGCTCAATGCAAAAACTGAACGCGATGTAGAATTCATATAATCGCAAAAAACGCGTTTTCGTAACCCACCGATGCTAAAAGAAGCATTTTTGATAGGATCGATAGATGTGAATCCGGCCTAAATCGACAATCACTGTCCACATTTCGCTATACCGCACATCGTAGTTATATTAAAATAAGTTACGATAAACGCTTCCGTATAAGTAGGTAGTAATTTCCTTATGAAGACTCTAGATAAATATACCTTATACACATAATCAGACATACTTGAATGGCGTTGCCGCAAGAATTCCTCATCCTTGAGCAGTAGATACATTTCTATAATTATTAGAACACATACAGACAACAAGCGTTATATTTTTAACGATTTCCCCTTGAGGCCCTAATATACGAGCGACAGACGGCAACCGTCGTCAGCGGGCGCCGTTGGTTGAGTATCAGCTACTGTCGCTCGTATGGCACCTCAATGCGTCTTGCCACGCGTGTTTATGCTCGCACACACGTGTCTCAGAACAGAAGTGTAAAATCCTACAGTTTCATATTTTAGTGATACGGAAACCTCAGTGTGCATGTTCGAATTGCACTTGGTCAATTATTTTGAGTAGAAATATGAAAAAAACTAGATTTTTTGTAGTATTTTCATCAAATGAAAGTCCCATCGGCCTCATTAACTGCCAAAAGAGTGCAATAAAGTACCTATAAATGCCAAATTAGAAATTATATATCCTTGTCTTGTTATAATTTGTAAGTTAGTAGTAACAATTTTGTTACGTTTCAAATTATGCCTAAAACGAATTTGCTTGTTATCTGTAAGTAGTCCTACCCTAAGGAGTTTCCATATTTATTAACACCCAAATCGGTGGTAGCTCATTACATTTGTTCCAAAATGTTGGTAACAAAACCTCTTGATGCATATTATACAGATATTTGTCATAATATTGAGCCATCACACCAAACACATGCAAGTCCCTCATTCAGAATGTTGTCTTTTTATGGACCTTACAGACATTGGCAGACCTTTGGGCCGCTACATATGGGTTTGGTCCAATACTCGATCAAATGTCTGGTGGAGCGGAATTGATGCTAATAAATATGGTTACTCTCTTATCCTCGCACGAAACAGTCGTCTCAGTTTCAAGTTCTCAAATCTCACTCACAATCTCTCGCATAACCGATTCAATTTAACTGTTAAGTCCGAATTATGCGCTGAGTTTCAAATACTTTTATGATTTACAGGATATTTCTTTTTATTCAAACGTATATTATATTTGCTGTATATAAATAAACAACTTTACACAATAACCAGTAAGATCTCGAAGTGTCAATCGATAAGTTAATACAGATATTGCGTTTATTTTCACGCGCACCACAGCTAAAACGATGGAAAAACACTGCAACTTGGTTACTTTTTACATAAAATAGATATGTAAGTATAATTTGGAGATTTGCAATATGTGTGCCCTATTAGTTCTGAACCATTAAACATTTTCTTAAAATTGTAAAACGGTTGCTCTAGGTACGAATCTGAGATGAATGTTTCGAGAGACTTACGAAAATAAATGTCATACACTAAAGAAAAAGAAGAACTGTAAAAGATGCACTTACAACTATCGGAAATATCGCAAAGTTAGAGTTGAAGCTGATAGTTAATACATTAATAACACGAATCACTACAAGAATACTTTTAAAAATATGTAGATAAGTTTTTCATAGACACGGCGCATCTAAGCTTTGCAAAGTCATTGACCTGACGTAAGTCAACAATACGGGAATGATTATCACGTTCCTTATGACGTCACAACATACATATGTTATGTTGCCAGTTTCGTAACCTATGTCATAGGCTGCGGATCGGCCAATGAGAGCGCAGCGTCCGAATATTACCAGAAATTTATCTTTGTGTCCTATGTAAGTGCTTGATCGATCATCTATTACTGTAAAAATAAGGCCATATGCAGATAACCATGTCTAATATTTTGGATGTTTATAAATAATAGAAAAATCTGAATAAACAACATAGTGAGCAAAGGATTGCAATAATCTGAGCAATTTTGTCAATAAATCATACGAAAATAGGACAGCGCTATGCGCGTCTTGTGCTTCTGCACCATAAGTGATAGTTATGTCATAATACATAGATAATGACAACTAGTAGCGATAAATAACTGATTATAATATAATGTTACACCTACGATTATATATTAGACACATATAATTAAAAATTAGTAACCCATTATCACATTAATAGCTAACACATAGGAATAAAAAAAATGATCATGGACTAAGAAAATATTGATAGATAAAGTAAGAAAAATGTCCATAAGTCTGCAGAATTTAATTATGATGTTATTAAATCAATTGCGATAAAAAGAGAAATTAGTAACTATTACAATTCTGGTGGATTAAACATGGTCACTACCTACCCAACAAAAATAAAAGAACAAACAGAAGAGAAAATGTTGTTGGACTGTTTTTTATTGATCTACTTATAGATATATTGATCATAAATTCGTAGACCTTGTAAAGTCAGCAGATGTTAAGTCCTTTTAGCTTGTTTTTGAAACTAAGAGCCTCAGAAAGAAGAAGAACATGCCGGAAAGAGGTAGATATATAATATGACACTTCTAAAATTAGAATTTATTGAGTTCTCAGTCCATGATCTTACCTTACAAGCAAATTATATATTTAATTGATAATATTGTTAAAATACTCAAAGACACAATAATCATAGCAATTATGTTTAGGTATGTTTAAACATTCACTTACAAACTAGTTGCTTAATATACGTTTTACGCAGACAAATATGTGCAATTACATGAATAAAATGTTGGATTAAAAATGAATCAATTCAAGTTTTACTTAAAATAACAATACTTTTGACTATCAAAACAAAAATAACGGACTCTAAACAAAACTTAAAACAAAAAGTAGAAATTAAAAAAATACCGGCCAAAATTTCTAAAATAAATGAATTCTCAATAATATTATTAAACTTAAATCTAAAGTACATTAAAATTACATACTATTAATTTATAATAAAAAAATACATCAGGAAAATATCTTTGATGACGACGACACTAAGCTTATTCACGAAAAAAACGGGGCATTTTGAAAACATTAATGTAGGTAACATTCACAATATCCATATTAAATAGTTGTTAAATATTTCTACATAATTATTCAATAAATAGTTATCTTAAATAGCATAGACACAAAAAGCTGGGAAAGGGTTATACAATGAATTTGGTACATGCGATATTCTTAAAACAATACTATTCAAACGTCACCTTATACGAAACCAATGGTGACTTTGTTATCGTTACTCGTTTCTACCTTATAGTACTAACGAGAGTTTATTAGTAGGTATCATAATAACGGTAGAGAATGATAATAATAGTAAATGGAACATCGATATTAACACTAACTTCAGAATCCAATGTTCTGTTACTTCTATTTAATGTCAGGTCGCACTACTATATTTCATGCGCATGTAGAATAACGATAACATAAGTGATACTAAGATTTCGTTCCAATTACTTAAAATTTAAAATACTCACTGCTAATGAAAAAATTATACAAGTTAAATATAGCCTCCGAAAACTACATTCATAAACGGATCGTCTACAGATAGTTCCTCTGATTTTCCCTTCGGTCAGTCTCTCCACCTACCATACTCAATTCAAGATATTACAACTACACTTTGGCTTTCTACACTCCTCTATACCGAAGGTATACCGATTCCCTAATTCCATCACAAATGTTTTACAAAACCCTGTCAAAATATCGCGTTTACTTTCAAAGGCTTTAAAATAAATGACGCCTTACAATCCTATTCGTCACCATGGACGTAGATATAGGATTATCCTAACATGCAATACATAATTACTTCACCGTTCTAACAACGGGATTGCTACTTTACGGCTAAATATCTTCAGTATAGCATTATACTATCAATTTAAGTCTATCCGTTCCATTCATACCTTTATATATTTATATACCGTCTCGTCATTCTTTATTTAAACTGCACTATCCTGATAGCATAATGCCAACCAATTTTCAGGCCATCATGTGAATGCATCATAAAATACCCGAAGACTTAGCATTCTTCGGGCGAAACGCAAAATTAAACGAAAAAATAACTTTACATACTATTGTAAATATACTTAAACATTTTTAAATTTTGCAAATTTTTGAATGTATGCCAACGTCTAATTTTCACGCTACAGAATTTTAACGCCGAAACGGGTCTCCAAATATTGGTTCTTACGTCTAAAACTACTGGATTAGCAATATTATATTAAGTTAGCAAACGGTAAGTCCATAACACACAGGAATGTAAAGTTGCTTAAATACTAGAAATCTTTGGTGCTTGTTAAGACGTTGGAAATATTTTGATAGGGCATACTTTTATGCGAAAACTTTTACTGAATTTAAAACTGAATTCTTCAATAGTCATAAACTAAAACTAATTGCAAAGTGCTATATGATTTAAATCTGTAACTTATTTTTGAATCTTTAGTGGAGAAAATAGTTTCCTATATTGATAATACTATTTTGTAAGCAACTGTGTTGGTGATGGAACGAATTATTACCTTTCCTTACTATATTCCTACTCATAAATTTGGTACTTAATTAGAAACTCCATCGGGATAACGGAAGTGAAATTCGAATTGTGGTTTCGATTGATTAAAAAACTTCCGACATATTATTCTATTTACATGTAATGTGAACCGTAACACATGTATCATGTAATAAGATTCCCTGAACACATCATTGTAAATTTGCTTCCGTTACCACAACGAATTTTAGAGGGTGG
>DWPX01000004.1:0-11154 GCA_018252055.1 Epargyreus spanna
AATCTAACCAAAACTCTAGACTGTCTAGAGCTAGATTACTGTGCTATCAATGTTCCGGTGAATGAAGCTACTGACCGTGAAAATGGTCCTTCGAGTCAGATTTTCAGATGCCTATGTAATAATATAGTTAATATAGTATGACAAACATAAAAATTAACGAAATGATTTATGAACTAGTGCTTAAGAAGTTGATATTACATTAAGGCGCTTAGAAAATATTTCTCTAATGGCAATAGTTGAGATATTTTTGGTTATCAGCAAACACGATAAGATAATTTCTCATATAATCATCATCATCTTAAACTTAAACTTACTTAAATCATCTTAAACTAAAACTATTCTAAAATATTAATACGACTCAACTTTTTTCTTCAAAGCTATATATCACTTTAACCAGACATTTTCAAACACGATGTGTGAAAGTATGCAACAAAATATTTAGGTTGCCAGTATACATACGCTCAAAGGGAAATAGTTTCTCATATTTTATCAAAGCAAGCATCACAGAAGAAATCCAGTGTCAAATAATAATACGAACTGCTCTTTGTCAATTTGCCACGCAGTAAGGCATAAGCGACCCGCGCCTATACGCTAACGTGACGGACGTGACGGGTCGTGACGTATCAGTAATCCGTCTTTATTTCCACAAATATATGTATTACTGCCAGCGTAAACTCTTTAGCTTTGCTGATCCGTTGTCAGACTTGACAGAGTCCGGGGAATATTACGGTGAAATAATACAATGTACTATTTCACTCTCTATTTAACAGTATTACTACGAGTATAGGCTAATGGAAATTGACGGCTGTCTTTCATACTATTTTTTTTGCTGGAGTTAAAAAGTAAAAAATATTTCATACATTACGAAATATTAAAATGTGTTCGATATTTCAATATGACGACGATAGGATAACAGTAAAAATAGTTTATCAAAATAATCGTTTTTTTTATTTTAATAAACCACCTTTTATGCTCTTCGTTAAATACGAAAGTATCAGACAACTGAAACGCTTTACATTTACATTTCGAGACATCTTCTATCATCAACGTTTGGCGTTGGTTAGCAACAACGCTCATCTTTCGGCAAGCTTAGCAGATCTAACAAGTAAGATCTTTCCTTTTTAACTATCAATATGGCTAGCATGGAGGATATGCTGGCTAACCAGCAACAGTTATTGAGTGCTATAGAGCAAGTTTATACCAATTTTAAAAAGGATAGCGCCGATAGAAAGTCTTCTGACTATATTAAAAGAAGGTTGGATACGCTTGATAAATACTGGCAGGAGTTTCAATTAAATCATAAAAAATTGTGCGGGATAGAGTTCGCTTTATCTCATTCCTATTTTAAAAACAATGAGTACGAATTCGCACGAGAAAGGTACGAAAACATCAGAGCAGCTATTGCTAATTATCAGGTTAGGGACGACAGGCCCACGACACCTGTCTTAAAACCAGCAACTCCGTTAGGCGTGCCTGGACCTTCCCGGCAGCCGTCGCCTCAGGTGCCTTCGACTCAGGCCCAGGGTACGAACAGTAAGACGGATGAAATGTTACGGAAGCAAAATAGTAACTTTAAGGCGTTCGAACACACAGTATCTAACATTAATTTAGAATCGGTATCAGAAAAATGGGAATTTGAACATTTATTACGTGCCGTTCAATCGCGTTGGTCTATCATTGATAACGTCCATTGGGAATTAGACAGTGAGTTAGGGGGTAGGAATGCAGATTATGAAACAATGTTTTTTACGTACGAAGCAAAATATAATGAGGTTATTAAGTCTATCAATCGAAAACTATATTCCGTATCGTATAGAGAACAGTCTACACCGCATGTAGACATACCAACATTTAGTGGTAGCTATCATCAATGGAGTTCGTTCAAAGATCTTTTTATTGAAACCATCCACGGGAATCCAACGTTGTCTAATGCACAGAAAATGCAATTTCTTAAAACAAAGGTTAAGGGTGAAGCAGAGAGGCTTATTCAGCATCTTTCTATAACATCGGATAACTATCCCGTCTCTTGGGATATACTTAACCATAGATACAATAATAAACGTCTAATTTTTCGCTCACATATAGATATTTTATTAAACATTCCTGTAATGCAGCAAACATCGGTAAATCATATTAAACGTATTCACGACACGACCGTCGAGACGTTAAACGCTGTAAAGAACCTTGGTGTTGACGTGCAGTCTTGGGACTCTTTACTTGTTCATCTTCTTTCGCAGAAACTCGATGCCGACACGCATAATGAATATGTGGCATCGGTGAAAGAGCCCCGCGAACTACCTAATCTTCAAGAGTTTTTATCATTTTTAGAGGGCAAGTTTACGAGTTTAGAATCATCTCGTAAGAAGCCGGAGAATCCTATCAAATCAGTTCAAAATAACAATTTTTATTCTCCACAACATTTGAATAATAGGTATAATCGCATCATTAAGAAACAAGCATTCCAAAGTAAATTTACTTCGCAACATTTTATTCCTAGAAATAACAATGCATGGAAATTTCCTAAATGCGGAATATGCAAGACGAGCGAGCATTCACTTTATAATTGCCGTTCCTTTTTAAACATGACACCTTACCTAAAGCGCAAGACTGTTTCGCGATTGAATGTTTGCGAAAACTGTCTTTATTCGCATAACGGTAAGCCATGTATTTCCGATAAAAGATGTAACGTGTGTAATGAGCCGCATAATTCAATTTTGCATGAAGCATTTCAATGTAATAATGCACACAATTCTAATTCATCGAAAGGAGCAATGAACGGAAACGTTCAGAAATCAGACACCTCGGGTCAGGTGCAAAGCAACTCGCACGTGTCTCTTCAACGTGATATGCCCGAAATTCTTTTGGCCACAGCTATGATTAAGGTTAAATCATATAATGGAAGTTATATCAATATGCGAGCTCTAATAGATCAGGGCTCTCAAACATCTCTTATTACTGAACGTGCTGCGCAGTTGCTGGGCCAGCCTCGACTTCGATGTCGTGGAGTTATATCAGGGGTTGGTGCAAAGGAAAGCAACTGCAAGGGTGTAATGTCTATCAAGTGTGTAGCCACAAATAATAATTTTGAATTTGAAACAGATGTATACATTATGAAAAGTTTGATTAAAAACTTACCTAACTACAGTTTTTCGAAGCCATCTTGGACTCATTTGGACAATATCACATTAGCCGATCCCGAATTCAACGTAAGTCGCCCCGTGGACCTACTGTTAGGAGCGGATATCTATTCGTTAATTTTATTGGAAGGAATTTGTAGATTCGACGATAATGTACCTATAGCTCAGAATACACGTTTGGGCTGGATATTAACAGGGAACGTTAAAACATTGCAATGCAACGTGATCATTAACAACTTAGAAGACATCCAAAAATTCTGGGAAATGGAGGATATCAGTGAAGAGTCAATCCTATCATCAGATGATCAGCATTGTGTTGATTACTATAAAGCAACTACAACCAGACGAGATGATGGTCGATATGTGGTTCGTTTACCAATGACCCCAGACTTTTCGGAAAAATTAGGAGAATCTAAACCTAGAGCTATTGCACAATTTCTGTCTTTAGAAAATACCTTTAAAAAACATGAAAACATTGCGAAACAATATAAATTATTCATAAACGAATACCGTCAACTTGGACATATGATACCAGCTACTAGTAACCCGACGCAGGAGCGACAGCATTGTGTTTTAACACATCATTGTGTGCGTGCCGATGATCACAATATCAACCCTAAATTTAGAGTGGTATTTAATGCTTCAAGCAAGACGTCATCAGGCTACAGTTTAAATGACGTCATGAAGTGTGGTCCAAATCTTCAACAGGATTTACAATCTTTAATAGTCAAGTGGAGAATGTATCAAATTGCGTTTACAGCGGACATCGAAAAAATGTTCCGACAGATCTGTATTCATCCCGAAGATCAACTGTTATTGAAGATAGTTTGGCGTGACTTTCCCTCTGAATACATCAAGGACTATCAACTTACAAGAATACCGTACGGTTTGAAGGCAGCTCCCTTCCTCGCCATGATGACGCTGAAACAGCTCGCATGCGATGAGGCTCACACTTATCTAAACTGTGAAGCGATTGAGGTATTAAGAAGTTCATTTTATATGGATGATTTAGTTCATGGATGTCATGGCATCGAAACAGCCGAAAAATTAAAGCATGATCTTATTACTTTGTTACAATCTGCGGGTTTTCATTTGCGAAAGTGGAAATCTAACACACAAGAGTTATCAGAATCCAATGATGAGTCATCATCCCCTAAAGAGAACTTCAATTTTAGGCAAACTGAACAATCTAAAACACTGGGTTTAGGCTGGAACCCCGAAAAAGACGTCTTTACATTTCAATCAAATTTAAAATCATTTCCTTTATCAACTAAGATAACAAAAAGACGCCTACTGTCAGAGTTATCAAAACTTTTTGACCCCCTCGGTTGGCTATCACCACTTTCAACTAAATTAAAAATTCTTTTTCAACAAGTATGGGCTGCAAATATCAATTGGGACGATGCTATTCCTGATCAAATTTATAATGAATGGATGAAGATCCGGGAAGATATGGACACGATCGAAACAATTAAAGTACCTAGATGGATGCGGACACACGAGTACGATAGTATTGAATTACATGGGTTCAGTGACTCGTCCTTGAAAGCCTACTCATGTGTTATTTATTGTCGCGTCATCAAGGACGACAAGTCATCTATTATGATTGTAGCTGGGAAGACTAGACTCGTACCGGCTAGTAAAACCGTAACTCTACCAAGACTGGAGTTGAGTGGTGCACTTCTTCTATCAAAGCTAATGAACAAAATAAAACAATGCCTTAAGGGTCACAATATTAAAACATATGGTTGGATCGATTCCATGGTGGTGCTTGCTTGGCTCAACGGCAACCCAGCCAGATGGAAAACCTTCGTAGCAAACAGAGTACGTACAATAACCGAAATTATGCCGTCTGAATGCTGGCGATATATTAAATCTGAGGAAAATCCTGCGGATTGTGCTAGTCGAGGTCTGACTGCATCACAATTGAAGGATCATTCCTTGTGGTGGCAGGGCCCGACTTGGCTATCAACATATAATGATGACCAGCACAAGGTCGATTATCATGACACTAATGAGGAGGTTAAATTATCAATAAAAACAGTTTTAGTCACGCAACATCAGCAAGACCTTATCATACAAGAACTTCTATCAAAATACAGCATTTTCAACAAAGTTGTGAGAGTGGTAGCATGGATTCGCAGATTCATTTCTATCAAAAGGCAGCAACAGCAAGCATATTTGACGGTTGGAGAGTTGAAGGACGCAAAATCATTAATAATTCGGAATATACAAGCAATATCATATAACAGTGAAATTACAGACTTAAAACAAGGTAATAACATACATAGGAAAAGCAAACTTTGTGAGTTACGTCCATATTTAGATCAAGACGAGATTTTAAGAGTCGGTGGGAGGCTGCGACACGCAAACCTTGACCCTGAGCAGAGAAATCCTATCATAATTCCTAGCCACACTCGCCTTGCAGAATTGCTTATTGATCAAGCACATGAGATGACGTATCATGGAGGAGCTAGGTTAACATCAGCCTACTTAAGACAAAAATATTGGGTCGTCGGTGGTAACAGGGCCACCAAAACTAGATTACGTCATTGTATCACTTGTAGGAGGCATGAACCTAGCAAACACTATCAAATTATGGGGGATCTACCAGCAGCTAGAGTCAATCCATCAAGGCCTTTTTCCCATGTCGGAGTGGACTACACGGGTCACGTTTTTATCAAGGCCAATGTTGGGCGTGGCATTAAAACAACGAAGGGTTATGTTGCTGTTTTTACTTGCTTGGCAACCAAGGCTGTACATTTAGAGTTGGTGTCTGACTTGACAAGCACTGCATTTATAGCAGCCTTAAGAAGAATGGCTGCTCGCCGTGGTAAGCCTTATCACATTTACAGTGATAATGGTACAAATTTTGTAGGAGCTAACAAGGTGTTACAGCAAGAATATGAAGAGCTTCTACAGATCTTTAACAGTGAGTTTCACTCTGAAGTGGCCGATATGGGTATAACGTGGCACTTCAACGCACCATCTTGGCCGTCAGCAAATGGCCTATGTGAGGGAGCAGTAAAAAGCCTCAAGTTCCATCTAAAGAGGGTCATAGGAGATCAAAAGCTCACATATGAGGAGTTTAGTACTCTTTTAGCTCAGCTGGAGGCATGTCTAAACTCAAGGCCATTGTGTCCATTAACAGAGGATACGGAGGATTTAAACTATCTCACCCCTTCCCATTTTCTATCAAGCGGTCCGATATTATCAATCTACGAAACGGAGAGGGACCTCAGGACAAGGTGGCACCTAACTCAAAAAATATTCCATGACATTTGGAATCGATGGCAGCAAGAGTACCTCACGAATATATCAGCGCGAAGCAAGTGGCGAAAACCGCAGGAAAATATCAAGTTAAATGATATCGTTATCATTAATGACGGCAATCTTCCTCCAGGAAAGTGGGCCCTAGGTCGGGTGGTCGAATTACACCCGGGAAAAGACGGTTATGTGCGAGTTGTCACATTAAAAACCAAGAGTGGTTATATGAAGAGACCTATCATAAAACTATCAATTCTTCCAATAAATAATCAACAACCCATACAGGAAACTAAGCATAAAGAAGAAGAGCAGAAAAAACGACCAAAACGTGGAAACAGAAAATATAATTTTGCTACAGTTGCGACATCCATATTATTATTTTTCATGACTCTTATTTCAAATACCTATACACTATACACTATCAATAAAATACAAAATAATACTGGCTTATTTTTTGATAAAATCATAAACATGCAATTAATAGCAAGTGACTGGCGACTGGTCGTCTACTATGATTTAATCCCATACTGGGACGGTATGGCCGCGTCTACAAAGTACATGAGATACCTAGAAACCATCTGTTCGAAGATAAAAGACCATTCACAATGCGAGAGTGTCATGTATCAATTAAATCACGAGCGGTCCGAACTAAAGCATTATAATAAAATTTTGCTAAATAAGCAGAACGACGAGCCCGCGCGCAAGCGCCGGGGTCTTATCAATGGCGTAGGTAGCATCGCTAATTCACTGTTTGGGATATTAGATAATAATTTCGCGGAAAAATATGAAGAAGATATAAACTTAATTAGAAAAAATCAAAGACATCTAGCCAAGCTATGGAGAAATCAGACATCGGTCGTAGAATCGGAGTTCAATCTTATTAAGCGAATGGAATCTATTATGGAGCAAAATAACAAGGTTGTCAACGAGAAGGTTGTTAATCTACAAAATTCTATAAACGTGTTACAGATGGACCTACGAAACAGTTCCTATATCAATGAGTTTGCTTTATCAGCAATGATTACCAATAATATCCTAAACCAGTTGAAGGATATTCAAACTTATCTTCTGGATACTATCACTGATCTGTTTCATGGGAAGTTTAACATTCATCTTTTAACCCCCGAACAAATGCAACAAGAGTTAAGCGTCATATCTGCCCAACTACCTAAAGACCTATCATTACCAACTGAGTACGCGAATTTATCAAACTTATACAAATTACTTAATGTTAAGGCACGTCTATCAAAGTCATATCTCATATTTGAAATACGACTCCCATTAGTATCTCAAGATCGTTACGACGTACTTAAAGTAATTCCTATACCTAAACAATCCGGGAGCAACATGGTCACCATAGTACCTATCAGCGAATTTTTAGCTTTCAATATGAATAAAGATTCATTTCTTACAATATCACTTACCGATCTGCACGATTGCATGGAAAGAGATTTAGATACTGTGATGTGTCGATTCAAGAAGCCTATCTATCACATGAAAAGTGACAAGAGTTTGTGTGAGAAGAATGAAGAGTCTGGTAGCTGTAAAACTATCATCAGTACTTGTAAAAATATTTTTTTACCTATCAAGAAGTTGAATACATATTTTTATTTTTGTTGCAATAACTGCAACTTCAAGTTACTATGTGAGGATCAAGTTACCGCAATTAAAATTAGTCAAATTGGGCTGCTTACAGTAAGCCAAGGCTGTCTTATCAAATCAGACGATTTTCATATTTACTCGTCGCAGCTAGAAGTGAGCAAGATTACAGTGAAACCTGATATTAATATACCTGAAATGGCCCCGATTAATCATCTCATCAATGTTTCGTTACCTAAACTGAATTCCAGTACAAGCCATAACGTCGAGACTATCAATAAGAATCAGCTGATTGCTATTCAAGAACAGTTAGATATTATGAAACGAGAGGAGCCATTGACAGAGGGCATATCATATCACGACATTCATCATTATGCTCTCATCTACCTGGTGGTTGCTGGTGCAGCAACATTCGTCAGTGTCTACGTGTGTCGACGGGTGCGTCGCTCGCGGAGGCGGGCAGGGCGCGATCGCGGAGAAAATCAGTGTAGTGTTACAAAGTGTAATAGTGAAGTGCAGTGTGTAGAAATGCAAACGTATGCGGAGATTAGTAGTCGGGACACTCGTGACATTAAAAGCAAATTTAATGACAAATTTAAAAACGCACGTAAACACGTGCAGAGCCGGGGCACTTCGCCAGTGCTTCAATCAGTGTTCACAATCAAGGACACGGGACTTTAACAATATTTCTTATATACAGTCTTATCTATAATTCATTTGATTTTATAAAAAAAATGTCTATCACCTTGTTATTATCATAAGCTCATCTCCATCTCTTGCCCTGGGAGCATGTACGGGCCACGGCCGTACATTTTGTAGCATCAGCAGATTACGCTACATTTATACATTTAAGTCAGTACGCTAATGAGCTCTATCAATATCGGGCGCGTGCTCCTCTATCATTCACTATCATCTTAGCAATAGCAGTTCATAATAAATCAGTTATTTCTATCAATCTCTATCATTTTCTATCATCCAAATATTGTATTGGGTCACGTCTCAACCCATACAACCCTAATATTCAAAGTATCCTGTTTCTTTACTTCCCGTTCTCATTGATTATAATTAAATATATTACCTAATATTATATAAGTACCTATGTCAGAAGATTAAGTTAATTTCTTGAATAAATACTGCTAAGTAGTCCTACAGAATATTTCTTTTCAGTCGTTTTTTTGTATTCTTCTTTATAGTTTCATTCATGTTTATCATGGATTACTAATCTATGATGTTTATGTAGAATCTCGTTATTCAATTACTGTAATCGTAAATATGCTATTACGCGCTAGGGACTTTTGATATGTGGTCCTCTGAAACTTATATTTCTAGCAATCGCCTTTATAAAATATACTTAGTTGGAAATGCTCAATATATAAAGATATCGTCATCATCTTGCAAACTACACTTAATATTACAATGTTCTCATCAACCAACCGTTAATAAGACAAGGTTACCTATTATGTTAACTAAGTAAACATTTAATCAACATGCGTCATAAGTTATTAAGTACTTAACATAGGAATACTTCATCTTATCGTCACTCCCTATATTACTTACTTTATTATTTGCTAATGGAAAATACAGAATTCACGTCATATAAAATTTCTAATGTAGATGAATAATAGCCAATGGCCATGTACGGTGAATACATGAATTACCTAACGCTCTACATATTAATATTTTTATCGCCACTAACGTCGCTAAAAGTTTGAAATGTAATAATTTCTCCCGACCTAAAAAAAATTCAAATTTCAAACTTGATCAAAGCAAGGATATCATAAAATATCATCATCATCACATGAATCGTATTTTAATAATAATTGATAAGTATCTTTCTTGATTGTTAACCGATGTCCTTTTAAGTGTTCCATACGAAAAATCAGTCGTGCATCTGTCCGTCGGTCTGTCACAATTTGCTCCGAAACTACTGGGCCAAATTAGTTGAAATTTGGTACTCATGATGGTCATGGTATGCTTTTTGGTACTTCTTGATTATGGTCGAATTTCAACTACTGTCCGAAATATTCATACATATTAATATACTTTCTAAGTATATCTATAGACAATCTTCAGCACAATCAATAATTAATGTGGTCGAAACTCGATCACCAGATAAAAAATTGTTATTATTACGTAGATTTCCACTCGATGGCGGTGGTGGGGCAACGAATGCGCGAGATGTGCGCGTTCTACATCCGTCGCACGCTGGTGGGCGCCCCGCTGTACGCGGCCACGCTGCGCCACTACGTGCGCACTGTGGTCGCGCGGCACTCCGCCCCCGTCAAGTTCTTCCGTCGTCAAGAGCCTGATGCCCAGATATGGTGAGATATTACAGAGAAATGGTGGGGTAGGGTGTGCACGCCGGGTGCCCCGCTCTACGCCGCCACGTTGCGCCCCTACGTGCGAACTGTGGTCGCGCGGCACTCCGCCCCCGTCGAGTTCTTCCTAGAGGGCACCAGGAGCAGGAGCAACAAGAGCCTGATGCCCAGATACGGTGAGATATCAACAAAATATGGTCTGATAAAATGTATATAATATACAATCTTAAACAAAAAAGCAATATACAAACATACATAAGCTTTATTTATATAATGCGCTTAAGTCGATTAATTACAGCATAAATTGATTGCATAACAGCCTTTGTTGGCATATATTATATTAAAATAATTACCTTTATGTGCATATTTTATTCGAAGTGCGAAGCGATCAATCAAACTCATTTAAGCAGTAATTATATATTCACTTATGACTATAAAAGTACTTATGAGTATATTAATATTATAATACGCACGAAAAAAGAATGATTACTTCGTTTGTATTCAATGAAAAAAATAATAGCACTCGGCTTACACGCTCAGGGTCCTGGGTTTCAGTCCAGGATTTTTCTATAATATAAATTAATATCGCCTGTTTCTAAAAAATCCATTTCATACTGGGACAGAAATGGGTTGATGATAATGATAACTATGATTAAAATGTTGACGACGGACATGATGATGGCCTAGTTAGGTATGATGATAATGATGCCTTAGTTCTTAAAATGTAATAATGAGGCATTGGTAGAGTCCGCACCAAACTACTAGTCCACTCCGAATATAGAAACGAGTCGCGTCGCAATAGCAAATTGTAGACATTAGCGGAACGAAGACAG
>DWPX01000005.1:0-10514 GCA_018252055.1 Epargyreus spanna
AAATGTTCCTAAAATATTTGAAATAATTATTTATTTATTATGTAAATTCTACAGTATCAGTTACTTATTCGTAAATATTTCTCTAAAAATGTTTTTATTTGTCAAGAATTCAAAAAAAGAACTTACTAATAAGCAGTTTGTGGCTTTATTCAATTTCAAGGCGATGAAGTATCTTTACTAATCTATGTTTATTATTATCAGTTTTATTTTACACACGACCATTAATTGCAAAGTTGTGTAATTTTTATAAATGTACTAGCTGACCCAGCAAACATTGTGTTGCCATATAAATAAAAAAAATGTTAAGAGTGAACAACCCTTATCACTTAAGAGATATAAAAATATATAGTAGCCAATACTCAGACTTACTGAATATGCATATAAATTTTGGTGAAAATCAGTAAAGCCGTTTCGCAGGAGTACAGTAACTAACATTGTGACATGAGAATTTTATATATAAGATTCTAATTTTACCGTGGTCTTTTTGAGGATTAATTTCTGGCTATACAAAGATTGTTTATTAAATTATGTTTAGGTTAAGGAAGAAATACGACCTTAATGATTGAAATATTTATTCAATTAAAGAAATTTTAAAATACCGTATACTATCCTATATAAATTTTATGGTAATATTTTTTATTATTTACCACAGGTATCGAAGAAAATTTAGAGATTAGGATACAGAATTTCCCATATATCGATTTTATTTTATTAAAATAAACTATAAAAAGTTATATTTTGACTAAAAACACACTAATATAAAAATTAAGCAGTGGGATCTTAAACTATAACATACGACATATGAACATCGTCAGCTTCAATAAAATGTCACTTCTGTTCTGTTGATCTATGACCATGCATTTTGCGTCTTTATCACTTTCATTGACAAAAACATACTTTGTCTCTTTCTGGTTACTCACGTAATCATGGCGGATCGAACACGAAAAATAAACAAAATTTAATAATTTCTCTTCATTTACGTGTGATAGGTGATTCCATGAAGCTTGTTTCTTTTTCGAGCATAATTTTTGCATTTACGCATTGCACAAGAAGGCATTTTGAGGCTTAAAATTCAAAATAATGACGTTTAACGTGTTCAGTGACATTCGTGTGTATTACTACGCCGCGCGAGAGCGACTGGAGTCGTTTTAACTCGTTTTACACCACTTGACGTATTTTGTATGTTTCAAGTTTTGCCCGCTTGCGGCGTATCTTCAGGTTATAGATCAATGTACAAAACCTTATTTCAATCGTGTTGTTCCAATCTACACATGACCTTAAGTAACTACTCGTATGTTAAGTTTCAAATTTATAAGCCCTGTAGTTTTTTCCAAAAAAGGGGTAGAAAGCTTGCAAGATTTTCGAATTATAGAGGGCTCGCTTCGCTCGCCTGAAGTTTCATGTTACATTTTAAACGTGGGCGAAGCCGCGGGATGTGCTGGTGTATATATATTATGTATGTACCATTTGCTAGAAACACGTCTTCATGCCCGACAGGAGTTTTTAAGAACTCTTCATCATCATCATCATCATCCCATTTCAGCCCCACTGCTGAGCACGGGTCTTCTCTCAGAATGAGAAGGATGAGACCATAGCCACCGCGCTGGCCAAGTTGGTAGACTTTACATACATTAGGAAACATTTTTTTTAAGATTACTCAGGTATGCAGGCGTCCTCGCGACGGTTTCCTTCGCCATTAAAGCAAGTGATCATTAATTTCTAAAACACTTATGACTTTGAAAAATCAGAGGCTTCAACCCTCGAACCACTTGATCGAGAAAACAACTTTCATCCACTAGGCTAGAAATATTTTGTTTTCTAAGCCTCGGTTAAAAATTTACTAAATTCAAACGGACCTTGTTTTGTAATTATGCATTTTTAACCCTTATACATAGGGTATCGGAGCCTTAGAACAATGTAACATTTTTGTGATAACTTTAATGAAAATCAGTAATTGTAACTATGGAAAAGCGACGTACAAGCGAAAAAGTTATACGATTGAGCCAACAATCTTTGCAACGAGAGCAATTGTTAGCATTTAGAAACTGTCCCCGCAATTATGTTTTTTGCTTATAATTTCTCTGTCGGTTATATTCCGTTTCCCACTAGTGCACAGCGTGGAACCCATTGTTTAGAGCCCAAAGAAATAATGTAGCATTTCAGCACAAACGAGAACAAAATCATAAAGATGTAAAGCGTTCGCTCTGTAAAAGTGCAAGTTTATTTCCTATTACGATCCTCCAATATTCAAAAAAATTGTTTACATTTTATTCACATCTTTCGTTTTAATGCTCTACATTGCTAAATGGTCAATAACCTTTTTGACAATACGGGCTAATTAATGTTTGGCGAAAATTAATGTTTGTCGACGTAAATAAATCGATTGTGTTTCATTCAATTTGATCTATTTATATTTTTATTTTAATGCAAAGAAACGCGGGCGGAATTTCTAAGCACTCATTTATAAGTTTTGAAATCTACCGTCTATACCTACTAAACAGTTAAGAATTTAGATCAGAGTAGACGTTATACAGAAAGAGATGATACAGAGACATATTTGTGTGCAGTTGTGCTTACAAATATTCAGTCTGTAAACTTAACGCCATCTAGTCATTTAATACAGCACTATTACATAGGGACCCTTGTAAATATTCTCTCCATGCTCTCCCTACACTAGAGGACTACGTAGTATAGAAAGCATTCGCTAGATGTCCTTAATTTAAAATTATGAATGATTACTTGTTAATTGTGATTTCGTCTACGTGTAAATAGTTACAAAATATACCCCTACATAAAAATAAACATTTTCGTCCCCTTTATAATATTAGCGTATTGAAACTACCCCTAATGTCGCCTTCAATATGAATTAATATGAAAAAATATTATTTTTGTTAAATCTACGACAACCGCAATTTTTATCAGATAAAATATATTTGAAGTTTTAAATGTACTCGTATACTAATAAACTGCAATGTTTTACTAAAATCAAAATGATAGTTTTCGTGTTATACTTGAACAAAATGACAAATAACATTTCTATCCGTATAAAAAAAAATATTTAGCCTTTAAATGTATAAAAATCTACTTTTAAGCTTTAAGATTTTTCTTGGATGTGTTCTCAAGCTATAGGCAAAACAAAATATTAATATATTATCATGTAGCCACTTCTAATTTGCAATAAAAGTTTTATGTGCATTCTACCAGAACTAGAAAAACTCTTTATATCAACTTGTATAATGATCATCAGTTAAATTTTGTTATTAAAAAACTTATATCAATAAATATTCATTACAAACAGTCATGAACATCGGTTATATTTATCATTATTATGGCATATATTTTAAATTTACCTTTAGGGACTTCAATTACGGTATGATGCAGTACCACATTTTTCTTGTAATGTTAAATTAATATTTTCTAAGACTTTGAGAAACTAATTCCGTTTGTAAAATTTACAAAATTCTTATTAGTTTCGTCGTAATTCAAGAAAAACCTAAAACGCGCTATCGAAGTTTTTTACATTGGCGGTATATATACAACATCCCTCGCTTTACTGGCGGAGGTCCGTCGTGTCAATGGAAGCCAGTCTCGCCCCGCTGGTCTAAGGGGGCGGCCATTCAGATGCAGCGCTTGTTCGTTGATAAACAAACCTTATGAAACCAGTTTCGTCTCGCTGGTCTAAAGAGACGACCACTCAGATGTACGATGCTTGCGTCGTAAACTTAAGGGCCGAAATTACATTGATGCGGTCTTGACCTCTTTTGTCATTTTTAGTTGTAGTTTTATTTGAATATAATTTTTTTATCACATATGATATTCTTTATTTTTCTACCGTTTCAGTAAGTGATTTTCGTTAGACATATAAAAATAATTGCGATAAAATAATGACATTTATGTTATATATTTGAAATATAATGACTGCATAATAACATAATATGAATTACTCGTTTCACGTAATGAAATCAAAATCAAGCAATTGTATCTGCGAAATTTTACCGGGAAACTAGACAATATAAAGTCGACTACAAACTTAAATAACACCCGACCGTAAAATGTTAAGATAAAAATACATTAGATTAAAAATAATATTGACTAAATAATATAATTTAGATGAACGCAATCACATATCGGTTCATGTTAAAGTACAGTGCGTCCTTGTTTTCGTATAAAATGCAACGTCCTTCAGATATAATACATACAATCAGTTACAATACATTGTGCTCTGCAAGAGCATTTTTAGCATATCTTTCTTTAGCCGTCCGCTAAGGAAGTCTTATGTTTTTCGCGCGTTGTATATTTCTATATACCTTCGAATCTTCTAAACTAAAGGTGTTATATTCGTGTCAAAACTCAAGTGTCTTAAAAATTTCGCAACAACACACGATGGTTACAATGTAATTGAAAAAGGATAAAATAATCAAAAAACCACCGAACTAAATAATTTATGTGGAGAGAGATAATTAATGTAAAAAGCTTATAAGTTGATTAGATCTCTCACAGAGTCGCACATATAACAACAGGGTAACAAAAACAAAAACTATATCATTATATATTTTTACCTAGGAATTGAACGGATTCAGTTCAGTCGAATATTTGACAACCTAAAGAAAAGGCTCGATATTTGAAAATTCGAATTAAGAAAATTCTTTTTGATTTTTTTTTATTTCTGACATAATAAAAACTTGTCATTTTCCTCATTTTTCCCTTACCCTCATTCAAAATCAAATCAAATCGCCTATACATATTGATAGCGCGTGCCTTATCATAGCGTTCTAGATTTAAATACATTCTTTCAAATTTGAATTCTGTTTGTGAACAATTTAAGAGCATATCTTATAAAATAATAACCCATATAATGAAAACTAATGATAAAATCCTAAAGCATTATTAAATAATAAAAAACGAAAGAGATTCCTTGTACTATTTTAGTATTTTTTAATCCCATAATAAATACATGTAGTGCCCTCTGGTGAGTTTGCCAAAGGATTAACTTACATGAGGAGCTTTGAAAGCTCTCTCCCCTTCTAGGGAAGAATTTAGTAAAGGAAATTTCCGCTAGATGTCTAGTGTTTTTCATCTTGTGTATGATTGAAAATAAAAAAAAAATGCATTTGTATGGAGAAATGTATAAAATTGTATCATTTAACTTCACAAATTTGACTTTGTTTTAATTGTGTACTATCGAGAATAGAAAATGTTTCATTCATACCAAACCAAGTTTGAATACATTTCCTATTTATTTTTAAGATTTGTGTGTATTATAAGTGAAATATGAACAGTTTTCGTTTCCCTTATAAAATGATTGTAAGCGTAAACAACTGAGGTGGATGTTTGTCCAACAATGAAGTCTATATACGAGTATACATAATGTCATGAGCTTTAATTCCATAGAAATTTACATGAGTTTATGAATATTTACGAAACCTGTAATTTCAATTAGATGATATACATATGAAAATATTAAATGTAATCATAAACTAAGAAACTTGAATGCTTGACTAAATCAAAACGATATTTTTCGTGTTATACTCGAACAAACTGACAAATAACATTTCTATACGTATAAAAAAATATAATTTGCATTTAAATGTATAAAAATATAGTTTTAAGCTTTAAAATTTTTCTTGGATGTGTTCTCAAGCTATAGGCAAAACAAAATATTAATATTTTATCATGTAGACACTTCTAATTTACAAATAAGTTTTATGTGCATTCTACCCGAACTAGAAAAACTCTTTTTATCAACTTTTATGTTGATCATTCGTTAAATTCAGTTAGTAAACAACTTACATCAATAAATATATATTACAAACATTTATGAACATCGGTTATATTAATCATTATTATGGCATATTTCTTTAATTTCCTTATAGCGAATTCAATTACGGTATGATACAGTACCACATTTTTATTGCAATGTTAAAATAATATTTTCTAAGTCTTTGAAGAAATAATTCCATTTGTAAAATTTGCAAAATTCTTATTAGTTTCGTCACAATTCAAAAAAAACCTAAAACGCGCTATGGAAGTTTTCTACTCCGAGTAGCATAAATACGAATGCGGCCACCCATCCGTTGGGAGGTCCGTTACTTCGATGTGAGCCATCACTTTGTCGCTGGATAAAGTAACGTTTCTCATTGTAGGATCCGAACACCGAAGTTACCTTGACTTCCTTTTGCTTTTATTTTTCGTGATACCAGATCCTTGCCATATTATAAATTTATAATTTCCAATTCTATTTTAAAGGAATTTGTGAATATGTTTATATTTTTTTATAAGATTGTAGTTTGTTTTTTTATAAGAGTACACTAGCGACATAGCTTGCAGTCCACTCGATATAAAATGGTCACTGCCGCCCATGGACATCTGCAACCCTCAACTACATAAAAACAGGTCCTACCTGAACCACTCAGAAGCAGATTACAGATGACGAAGTCAGCCGGCATACTCTTTCATCGAAACAAAGGACTTCTATATACTAAAAATGGCTGATGGTACGTTCCCAGTAGAATAATGTTGACTATAGCTTTAGCTTTAGCTTTCAAATTATTTGATAATAATGAAAAAATAATGCAAGGTATTTATTTTGTGACTGTGATTGAACAATGTTGATGTCGTTGTGATTATTTGATGCAATGTTGCCCCCATCATAGACAAATCAAACCACGTCGTCATCATTATCACCATAATGAATTCATATGGATATACTAGTAATCATTTTCTGTAGTATAAAAATACCTCAATTATTATTTATTTAAAATATTGCAGCAGTTTCCATTAAAATATGATAAGTTTCTAAACTGGCAACTGGAATTACAGGATCCACAGTCCCCTTCCCCTGCACGTAGGGTGGGAGATACCAACCCCTATTTGATTTTAGGTTGCGCACACTGAGTAATTGTATGTGGTATCCCGGTCGGTCCCGGTTTTGTAGGAATCCGGTATAATTATTTAAAATATAAAGTCGTCATTTGATAGTACCATCGCTACGTTCAAGCAACATTGAACATAACAATTGATTCGTCGGAATGTAAATTAGTATTTTTTCAAACAATTTAATAATAAATTATAGTTTAAAAAATATATAAGGAGAATGGGATAAAATTATTAAAATCGTGCATTGTCATCGGTTCTTGACAATTGTTCAAAATTTTAAATTAATCGGGTCGTTTAAAGTGGGTAAAAATCGAGTTCAAAGATTCCGTTACATGTATGTATGTCATACAGTAGGCCCAGTGTGAGTTTGACAAATTAAATCAATTAACTTCACCATCACGTTAATGAGTCAACTTATTGTTGACAGTAAGCATGTTAATAGCGAGTGCGAGTTATCAAAATGTTGTCGAAAAAAAATTTGGTATGCTCACTTCGAAATTAGTACGCATCTTTTTGTTATGTTGTCAAACTTGAGTGTCGGCGAAGCGCCAGTTTTTTCGCCGACAGTAACCCAAACAAATTAAATAGTTCTTCCGTTACGTTTGAAAAGCATGTAACTCATGTATTTCTTCATTTGTTCGTATTATTTTCGGAATAAGTAACCAAACCAAAAAGTCAATCTTAACACATGTTCTACGAGGAACATAAGCATCACTTAAAATTGCATGCTTTATGTTCAACGTCAGAATAGCACTATTTCACTTTTAACCCTACGAGTAAAAGAAACGGGAATAAAACATAAACAAAGCTCGTTTTTTGCAAGTGATTTGGCGTGCATAGGAACAACCTGTTGCATTCTTTTGAAGTTTTGATTGTAATAAACTATATAACAGTGAAAACAAGTGCGACTCAATTCGAAATGTTGGTGAACTATATGGCAGAGTGAGTATGAAGTGATTCTTTATTTGCATTGTTTTCGAATCCATAATAATATTCATGCGGAGCGTCATCGTATGCACAAGCAATTAATTTAAATTATAGACATAGAAAAACTATTACTGGCACATCTGCAATATTTCGTGTGCTCTTTATCGTAGTGCTTTATTCTGTATATACGAGTAATACTATTTCCTGAGCGTCGTACCGGTACGGTTTGGCATAGACCGGAATGGATTCGTCACGTTTGTGTCCAGCCTTACAAACGGAAGAGAGAAGGGTTGGTATTATATTAAACATTAAGCCTACGTTGCTATTTTATTCACATTATAGGTTTAATTTCAAATAATGGACACTTTGACCAGCCTAATAATTTACTTGAATATGTTTTGCTTTATCAACTGCGTAAATAGATATATGTTTTGGAATTCGTGAATCAATGTATTCTTTTATTTTATTAATTTTGTAAGGTTTTGAACACGGAAAAATGAAAGAATTCCATCATTATGATAATTAAAATGTTAATATTTATTTATGGATATATACAATAAGTATAATGTTTAAATATATACAAAGATCAATATTAACCTAAGATATTTTGTTATTTTTTTTTTATTAGTAAATATACTTTTTTACAATTTAAAGGGTTATAGAACAATACCTCGGTAGAACAAAATATTTTTTTTCAATTTTTGCTCGATCCCGCTAAAACGCGCTATCAAAGTTTTTTACATTGGCGGCATAAATACAACCTCCCTCACTGAACAAGCGGAGGTCCGTCGCTTCGATGGAAGCCAGTCTCGCCCCGCTGGTCTAAGGGGGCGCACATTCAGATGCAGCGCTTGTACGTTGAAGCACTAATCTCATGAAACCAGTCTCGTCTCGCTGGTCTAAAGAGACGACCCGTACCTTAACCCCCAAACTTACATTGAAGCGGTCTTGACCTCTTTTGTCATTTATTTATATTACATGTATATGCTTAACTAACATTACAGATACATGTCCAATGCGTTTATTTAGCTAGAAAGAGTTTGAACAAATTTGCCGGCCGTACTACGAAATACGGCAGGTGCTGAGAAAAACATGTCTAGGCTGGGATTTGAAATCAAAATACCATTGAGTAGGGTCAGTGCACGAACTAAAGGAGATTCGCTTACCAATACCAATCTACAGCCAGGAATATGAAATAATTTATACCTACAGACCCTAACGGTCTTACTAGGAACATTAAATGATATAAGAGCTAACACTAAAGGGTTATGTATATTACCTCTAATCAATTTATAAAAATATTCAATAAGTGACAGATTACGTCTAACTTCAAGGGATTCATATCCTAGCATTCCAAGTAGAAATAAACTCGGATATATATGCGGATATCCCACGAAATAACCATACCATAAACAATGGTAAAGCCACCTTAAGAACTTCTTTTGGAGTTTCTCCAACATGAGCTTGTATTTACCTTCATGCGGACTCCAGATAACTGCATTACTTTCTAACGCGCTTCTTACAAAACTGTTATACAGAATTTTCATCACAGCAACACTTTCAAGATCTTTCGACTGCCTCAATACGAACCCAAGTGATCTATAGGCTTTAGCGGTTATAGCAGATATATGATCGGCAAAGCTGAGACTGTGGTGTATTTGAACGCCTAAGTCTTTCACAGAAATTTGTCTGTTAAAAACTTCGTCATCCAACCGATACTCATACTCCACTTAATGATGTGCCCGCGTAAACGTTGTTACCGAACACTTTGCACGATTAAACATCAACTTATTCCGTTTACTCCAATCGCTGACTTGCTTAATGTCCGTTTGTAATAAACGACAGTCTAATGTACTTTTAATTTCCAAAAATAATTTTAGGTCATCTGCAAATAACAGCCAACGTGCCGCACTAACGGTATTTGGCAAATCATTTATAAAGATTATAAATTCTAAGGGTCCTAGGTTCGATCCCTGGCTTACCCCGGAAAACGTGTAATACGGCTGTGAGACATGTCCATTGTACTACGTGTACACGTACTACTAATGTACACTTACATGTGTTTTTGTGTTAATTTTTATGCAATTTTTATTAAATACGTTTTATGCCGTAAGTTGTATCTAAAATTGGAATATTCGATTCTTTATCGACGAAATTTTGTATTGATTAATTGTACTTGTCTTATTAACACGCAATAAACCGGTTTATTATTTATATATTCATATAACTCGATTGTTTGAAATTCTAGTACGCATTCTAATCGGCTGCAGGCGCCTGTATGGATACTAATCCGATTACAGCGTCCGCCATTCATCAAAACGTCAACATCAAAGGAGTGTGTCGCTACTATTTAGCAATCGGACATTATGACGTGTCTATGTTATTTGATATCTTACATTGTATTGTTTGCTGAACAATAGTATAATTGTTAGTCTTGTGCATCATAATTATTATCTATACAAATTGTTCATTTGTAATGTCAAAATAACAGCTTTTTACTTAATGCATATTAAAGACGTTATATACGATCCAGAAATTATATAAATAATTATTAAATTTTTCGTCTTCTGTTTGTTTGCTTGTGTCGGCTAAACTCCGAAGCTCCTGGAATAATTTTGAGAGGACTTTCACTGCCAGCTGCTGTTATAAGGAGTACGTTAGGCTTACTTTAAAGTGGCAAGAATTTTAAATTCTCATACAATATTTTAAAT
>DWPX01000006.1:0-10444 GCA_018252055.1 Epargyreus spanna
TTATTATTACTGAATGGAACGAAATTGAGGTGATATAAATATTGTAAAATGTGAATTAATCTTAATTTATTTACATTATTATTTTATTACTTTAATATCTTCAAAAATAAGAAACTACCAATTCAAACGTATTTTCTTGATAGGTCAACACCGTTGTTTACATTTTGGACACCTGATTATGAATCGGACTATAAGTACTGGTTCTATAGTACTATGTGTGTAAGTAATTTAGTACGAGAATTGTTTTTTGTTTATTTGCGATTTTTGGAAATATTTGGAAATTCTAAAACTTTTTTTATGACGGGGATCACGTATGTGTTACTGGTGTTCACTATATTTAGGAATTAGAGAATAGACTCTGATAAAAATTGCCTGGCAACCCTGCGCTATGCATATGTGTTCCATTGTTTTGGGAAAGAGACTTTACTATTGACAAATGACTGTCAAATGCGGATAGCTAAAAAATCTATAGCAAAAGTTGGTATACTTTAAGAACTATAAGTTATTTATACAAATGTACAAAGATCTATAGAAGTAATATGTACCTTCTTATACACATTAGAACGCTGAAAGTAAAGACTTAAAAATATGGTGGCTTTTCATATTTGATAGTCATTTGCAAAATTGACCTATCCAGAAGTTTGTATGATAACAGCAGCCTGTTGAAGACTTGCCTAGATTTTATGGAGAAAGTGTGGATGAAACTTTGCAATTGTAGATATGACCGCTGATTCAGTAAAATCCAGTTGATCTGACTACGAGTAAAAAGGATTTGGTGTTAGTAGTGTAGCAAAAATAAATCTTGTACGGGTAGGTGGCCTAGATGTGTCTAATCCCGAATCCGATAACCGAATACTTAGCCGTATTTATGACTAAAACGGTAACACGCCTTTAGTAGAAAAGGATTCCGTAACCGTAGTATATTGTTACCAAATTATACCATGACTTTTTATAACATTTTATATCTTGATAAAACTAAGTATCGATGTTCATAGATAATAGAATGCAGTATTTATTAACAATCGTTACATATCTTCATTTCACATTTCAATATGTTAAGCATCGGGCATAACTACCGAATGTCGTGACATAATATGTAGTGATTTATTTAAACGTGTTTTAACACAAACAGCACAAATTGCCAAAAAGTAACAATACCTTCGTGAGATTCTACGACTTTGTTAATATTTCCTTTTTCTTTGTACACATTATGTTATTTGAAGCAAACACCAAGTAATAGATGTCTAACAATATAACCTACCCAAAGTTGATTTATGCGTCCCAAAGAGTATGTTAATTGAATTATGGTGTTGTATAATTGTATAAAAAATAATAAAAATACTTATATACCTGTAAAGTTGTTTAGTAGTATAGTAATTTATTTAAATCGACGGAGTGGAAGCGAGGGCTCATCTTTTAAAAGTAAAATTTTAAAAGAGTGTAGCTGAACGTGGTTTACTAATTTGTGTCAACTAACAGTTTTCACGACTTCAATTCAGTGTCGTCTGCCTTTTATCAATAATTCAGTATAGATACATATTACATAGTTAGCTTCGGAAAATTACTTTATCGCCACTGGATTTAACTTCAATTGCTAGATTAAGAGTTGGTACATAGCTGTTGTGGTACATAGGTGTGAGCAAAAGTCAAACTTTGAAAATTAACACAGTTTTGACATTTTGTGAGGTAACATTGGCGTTATTAACCGCAAACTAACATAATCAATGAAATTTTCGATCACACAATATCATGTATAAGTTACCACATTAACATAATTATACATATTATATAGTCGTATATATACATCGCAATACTCATGAGTATACATGCAATGACGAGTGTAGGTATATAGGGCGAGTAATTTTTGGCAACATTGACAATACAATTTATATGCTTAATTTAAACTAAGATATATTGGATATAACGGTATAGATGTGCTACTAGTTGGGTATTGAAATATATGAGCTAAATGTAACTCTTTTTTTATTAACTGGAATTATCTTATTAACGTAAGTGGCTTTAGAATGTCTAGTCAGACGCAAATTGTTAAATTTAATTGTTCTGTAACGACCTAGTGCAAAAATTTAATGAAAATTACCTTGTCCATTAAATTTTTGTACGATATTCATTATCGTTCTTTTAATTTTTGTTACTAGTAATATAAATGTAATCAAATTTTAATAAATGTATTTTCTATGTATCCTACGCGTAAGTTTACCAAAGTGTCTCCTCGCCCTATGTAAATGCTTGATTTGTGTATTTCGTACTTCTTCCTTATTTAACCCATTGTTGTATTTACTTTTGTTAATTTATTTTTAGAAGCACAAATGTTTTATTTTGTTGTTGACACCTCGACATGAAATGTAACATTAATTGCTATTGTTTAAATCATCACACCTAATAATATAATCTTTCTATTATTAATGTGTTTTATTGATGAAAAGATCCAAATGTTGATATTATTTTTTAAGTAAAACCCAATTTAAAATCTGTTTCAAAGATCAATGCATACCGCATGATAATGGTACCGATACAGAATTCGTACTGTGCAAATATTTTACCGTAGTAGGTACTTCAAAATTAAAAATAAGTTTTGTAAACCTTTATGAGAAAAGGTGGTTTAAAAGATTTCACTCTAGAGAGCATCGCAAAATAAAAACATATCACTGGCCGTATTTCCAATAAGAAACGAAAATACTGTCCGTAAAAGACACAGTACAAATACAGGTCTATGGTAAAAGTTATGGGAGAGGCGTACTATAGGCGTAGTTATGTTGATCTCAGAAAAATAAAAACATGAATTTAAGCATTTAATAAAAGCTGAGTGTTTTCGTTTGGATCTAATCCTACAAAACTACATGATTGTTATAACTTAAATTTATTTGGTATGAATTTAATAAAAATAATAATATAAGAATGTTAACAATCTCACATTATTAAGTCAATTGAGTCAATAGCTTTTCTGTACCTGTACTGATAAGTCCGGGTCCATTACAATCAATTTGTTTCAATTAGGATGCCTTAACAACACGCTAGTTGAAATATACTATATCTGAATATTTTTGAAATCAAAAAAGTTGAATTGAATTGTTAAGTTTCCATTGTATACAAAAATTACGAAGAAGACAAATATTAATTTATTAAGTACCTAGCATATAATTATTGTTATTTATTCGCCAATCCATTTTATAAATACTATTGTTAAAGGTAAAACATTATTTTACAAGTTTTATTTAATATCTGTGGCCATGTCCGTCAGCATAAAGTCGTTGCCTAGCAACTATGTAACAACAAATCAATCTACGAAGTCAATGACTTCGTTTCTCTACCTTTAATATTTAGCACATGATTTCTGTTTCTTGTTACATAATTCATAATTATAAAAATCGGGCATATTAAAATAATAAAGAATCAAGTGTTTATTAATAAGTAAACAAAAATGGTGGAAACAGATTGGAGGGAAATTTTGAGTTTCTCCCAGAGGGAATTGATGCAAGCTGACAAAGAGAAGCTTTGTGAAAGTTTGTCGTGGATGGAAGCAGATGATATCGAACTAAACTTTACAGACCTCAAAACTTTGTTTCGACTTGCCCAGGATATATTGAAATATAAAAGCGAGCAGGTACTTTAATATTACGTACATAATTTATTATATTATGGCCATATTTCATACCACAGGTAGCAAATGATATGATTTGATATTTAAATTTGATTTTCCTTGACTTAACTGAATCTTTAAAATTGTTATATCATAAAAATATTCTAAGGTAAACAACTTGATGGGAGAAATAGAAAAAGGAAACAGAAAAGGTGGTAAGAAAAAGATAAAAAGTACGCTTATTGGTAAGTTGTGTTTTTTTTTATTATATTAATATTTTATTTTGTCCCGAACTCTGACTAAAATAACTCTGAACTTAAATTTTATTGCCGTATTCAGAGTCACCCACCAGAAGTTCTGATAGCGTCCTGGAAACAATAACTCGTCAGGAAGAAGTGATTAAGGCGAACAAAGAAATTTTACAGCAATTACATTCCGAAATAGCTGAGTTAGAAGATCGTAAAAACAAATATGAAGAAAATAAAATTGAGTTAGATAGAGAGAGCGAATCTAGTCGTGATCCTTTATCAGAAATGAATGCCACGGCTCAATTAGAAAATGAGATTTATAAGAAGAATAGACACATCAGAAAATTACTTGCTGACGTCAAAGTAAGAATGTTCCATAATGTAATTTGCTTATATCTATGAAATTACTGTTGTTATGTTAATAAAATAAACATTTTACAAATATTTACTGTATACTATAACATTAAATTAGTTTATATTTATAATACGTTTAACAATGACAATTTTCAGGTACTTGAAGAAGAGAATTTTAAACTAAAGGATAAGTTGTCTCAGCTTAAAGATAAATTAAAAGAAGCTACTCAATTATTAGAAAATTTAACTGAACAGTTATTTTCGATTAACAGTGAATGCAACCAATTAAAAGGTTTGTTTGAATGTAAACATTATATTTACAGCCTAATTAGAATAAACACTCTATCTTATATACGAAAATTACAGAATCACTTGGAAAATGCGAACAATCGAAAGTTCAACTATTAGTAGAAATAGAATCCTTGAAAAAAGAAATTAACACCAAAAACACAAGTAAAGATAGTATACAAGAGGATGTTAAGTCAAAAATCCAACAACTGAAGGTATTGTTTATTGTATCGATATATATTATTAATTATAAATGGACTACACTTTTAATTCTTACCTATTACGAATATACATTTTTTTTAGATTTTGATAAAATCGCATAAAAATGACATAGAACGTTTATCATCTGAAAATAAACAGTTAAAGGAAAATCTTAAAATAGCTTCGAAGCCATCTACGTCTCCAAAAGTAAGTTCATCATCGTATTGAAGATTATATACTCGTATTACAATGTAATTAAAACTTCATATCTGCTTATTATTATTAAGGTAGAAAAGAAATATCCAGAAGAACCAAAAATTAAAGAGTTACAAGATAAGTTAATAGAAGCTTCAAATGAAATAGAACAGTCAGCAAATTTGATTCAGATTTTAAAAACAGAGAATAAACGGCTAAAAGAACGGCTAAAAGAAATCGAAGAGGGTCCGGATTTATCTATTCATGAAAACAAAAATGAGAGTGATGATGGAAAAGAAAAAGGTATGATCACGAAATTAAGAAATAAACTGAAGAATATGACAATTGCCCTTCAATCTGCAGAAGAAATGGTTGCAATTAGGGAAAAAGAGGTAAGGAATTGATAACTGTAACAAAAAATGTTTTCTTATTTGTTTATTTCAAACACTTATCAATATTAAAAGTTGTAAATGACTTTTTGCTAAGGTAGCGGATATAGCATCCCAGTTACAACTTGTACAATCCGAAGAAGGTGTAAACACATTATTAAAAGATTTGAAAATTAAAAAGCGTCAACTAAAAGCTAAAGATGAAGGGATAAAAAATTTAGTAATTGAAATAAATAATTTAACCCAGCGCAATGATGAATTGCAACTTGAAAACGAAACCTTAAGGTATGAGTATTTCTTATATGAAAAAATACTTCATTTTGCTACCCTATAAATTCAATAATTTGATCATTCCAGACAAAAACTTAATATTCCCACTGAACACAAAGTTTCCACTCAAGGAATTATAAAGAAATATCAGGACATGGAGTATAGTATATTACGTATTACGAAACAAATGCGTGAAAATGAAAATAAACTAGTTTCCGTTGAAATTGATAATAGAATCAAAAATAGTAAAATAGCTAAACTAATAAAGTTATTAAATAAGTTTGGTTGCAACAAAGAAAAAGTCACTGAAACTCTCAAGGAATGTAATGAAAATGACTCCGAAGACAGCGCTAAATCTAAGTATATGTTTTTACTATTACATTACAAATAAAACTTGTGGTGCCTGATTTATATGCAAAATAAAAATCTATAAATCTTCAGATTGAAAAAAGAAGCCGACAGTAAATCAGAAAATATAGTTACTACCCAAGATACTGATATACAAGCAATTATTAAAGAAAATGAAGGGCTACGTATTGGACTCAAAGAAATATTAGAATTTTTGAAAGATAACAGTAAGTATTGTTACAACACCTTAATTATAAATTGACAAGGTTGGAAAATCTAACTTCACATTTTTCAAGGTACTACATCATCTGGAATATTATCATTAAACTGCCCAAGTTTGGAAGCTGTTTGCCATTCTTTGGACGCACGACACGCAGCTGGTTGGTTTGCACCACACATGGCAGCAGTGATGGACTTGAAAGCCGCTGTAGGAGGCAAGGATGCGCTTCTTACTGCTCTTCATGAATCCAGGTCAGTATTTAAATAAATATTCTGCAGTGTTTATTTTTTATTATTCTGTTATATAAATATATTTCTTTAATTAATAAAACAATTTGCTAATGAAAACGTTTCTTATAATTTTTTGCAGGAAAGAAACATATGAAGTAATGACAAAACTATCTAAAGAATGTAAAAAATCATCAGAGTTAGAGCAAAAAATAGCTGAGATAGAGTTGGACAAAAAAGAACAAAAAATACCAGAGGATAATTTCTTCGATGTAGAAAACAGAAATTTAAACGAATTTGGTTACTGGATGAACGATATTGAAGGCAATATTGATTATAACAATAAATCTGCAGTAGAAAGTTTGATTACAAAAAGAAATATTCAATATGAAAAACAGCTACGAAAAGGATTACATTATTTTCAAGAGAAATTTAAAATATTGTATGATAAACTCACATCATTAGCGATAACTGCGGCGGATGATCACAATAAATGGATAATTCAAGAAGAAAATTACAAAGCAGAAATAGAAAATCTAAAATCACAATTGCAACAGAATGCAGATGATGATACTAGTGTTCAATCGCCTGGCTTACTCAGTAGCCCTGATGTAACTGTATGGCAAAGAAAAATGGCTTATTTAGAAGAATCATACAAACATATCAGAACGCAAAATGAAAATATTAAAAATGAATATTCAGATTGTAAGCGAGAAATGATGTTAATGGCTTCTGATTATGAATTTCATATTCAGAGCTTAATAGTTTTTAACATTAATCTTACTGATAAACTCCGAAATTACGTACCGGCAAATTTATTTTGGGAACAAAATGTCGCCCTTAACGAATATATTACAAAATACAGAAATGCTGCAGAAAGTTTTGTTCACAGTCATATAGAAAAAAGCGATATCTTAAAACGATTACAAGAAGATAAGTTATATATACTAAGTTCGTTACAGAAAGAATTAGTAGAGAGACGTATGTATTTAACAAATTAAACAATAGAAATATAGTGCATAATTGTATGTAGATACATTGTACATATAAAATATATATTTTATTATTTTCAGCAGAAGATAAGAATAATAAAGAGGAAAAATCTAAAGAAGGTATAGAAAAATCTATTAATGAAAAACAATTGGAGCAATTAACTTTAGCATTAAGCAACAAAAACACTCAATTAGACGATTTGAAGAAAAAGAATGAAGAAATTCAAATCTCAACTGGAAAAATAATGTAAATATAAAATTTTAGTTCCTAATTTTTTATTAACACCATTTTCCATTATCAATTACCTGTTTCATTTTAGTGATAACTTAATAGGTTCAAAAGTAAATAAAGAAGAAAACTTTTTTGAACAAGAAATATTTAAACTCCGTGAAGAAAACAGAATAATCAAACAAGAAAATCAAAGGATTCAAACTGAACTCGAAACTACTTTGTTGAAGGTATTTATTTATTTATTGAGTTATGTTATACGAATATATATTTTTTACGTCAAACATGTACAATTACATAACATATTTTTTTAAGTTGCATGATAAGCAGCAGAGCAACATTAATTCAGACATAGAAATAAATCTATTGCGTCACCAAATTCTTGATTTGCAATCAGCTGGAGACAATAAAGCAATAATTGCAAGGTAAATATTTAAATAATAAATTAATAATGACATTAATAAAGTGGTGTTTTTAATATTTATACCTATTTTACAAGGCTTAGTGGCGAAATATTGATTGCCCATTTGCAATCATCTGAGTATAATAAGAAGATAGAAAGATTAACCCTAGCTTTAAATAAAGAAAAGCATTTAAGAGATCAAGCAGAAAATATGATTCGGACTCGACAAAAAGTTCTGGATTACTACATATTTTCGTGTGAAAATAAATTCAGGTAGTACAATTTAAAAATATATAATATATTTTTATCATTTCTTTGCTGTGTTTCCTTAATTTGTCTCATATTATTTTTACAGGAATATGTTTGAGATTTTACAGATTTTTAGGCAAGAGTACCAAGGTAGTTTACCACTTTGCACTATTGAGAGTTATATCACTAATAAGGACGAGCTAAATAACAAAACATATGCTGCTAATGAAAAATTAGAAGAGATTGAAGATTTGCGATTAAACCTTATGATGAAACACAGCGTTTACAACCAAATTTTTGAAACCGCTAAATCGCAAGGCCCTAGAAATGAAAATATTTGTCAAGACGATTTAAGTAACATTATAACGGTTGGTTCTCGATAAATATGTAGGTCTATGAAGTTCTTGATACATGAATTATATAAAAGTACATAATCTTTTCAGAACAAAATACAAACACATGAACTGGATCTTTGTAACAAAAAAATACAAATGCTTGAAGAGTCGAGAAAAAATATTTTGGAACGCTGTAATGTACTGGAGAGAACAGTTCTTCTTATAAATCAGGGACAAAAAATATCTACTGCAGACAAAACTGTGCCTGTAAATAATAAGGATAACAAAATGTATACAGACAAACACGCAGCTAGTAGCAGTATGGATTTAGAAGACATTCCATCAGACGATGACAGTACTAGCTCAAGTAATTATTTAATTATTTCCCATTCTTTTTTACTACATTGAGTATCATAACTTTCTTAAAGAACTGATCTCCTACTGGACTAAAATCTCCTGTCACGGTCAGATGGACCCATCCATAGGCCACCAAGCTACGAGTACATATGAGTAGAAAAACGTTTCTCTTGTCTCTCTTTATCTCTTAATGAAACTTCTAAAAATGCGTGATCCGTGCTCAAGCTATTTCTACGCCTTTTCTACGAAAAAAAACTCATGCCATATTTATATTTTCATAATTATTGTTTTAGAAAATCTTACTTTTACGCTTCCTGGATCTAAGTTTGTTAAGCAACCTCAAATGCATGAAAAAAATGACATAGGTAACGCAACGAATCATAATAAAGTTTCTATAGAAAAGACAATTCATGCAGATAAGATTATGGTACAAAAATCACCAGTTATAAATGTTATGACTCAAACGAATTTTATAAATGAAAAACAAGTAAGTACAAAAGTTATACAAACTGGAGAAGATTACAAAATAAAAGAATTACAGTGTCATATAAATGATCTTAAAACAGACTTCAAAAGAGAAACTGAAAGATCTGAAAATGTTAGAGCAGAGTTGCGTCGTATATCACAACAATTAACTGTTGTAAATGAACAAAAAGATATATCAGATTATACCATACAGAATTTGACAGATTCACATAATCAAAAGGATGGTTTTATCAAATCATTACAATCAAATATTCTAACATTGAAAAATCAAATAGATGATTTTAAAAATAACCTTGCTCAATTACTTCAAGAAAAAACATCATGCATGGAAGAAAACCACAATTTATTACAAACGCTTAAAGAATTAGAAAATGATAAGAATACTGTAATAACTGAATACAAAGAATTACTTAAGAAAGAAAGGGAAGAATATTCAAAAGCTGTGAAAGATTTACAAGAAAAAATATTAGTTTTGAAAACGCAACTAGACGGGTAACATTGTTTGTATTATATTTTAAGCCTAATCTTTATTTCGTATTACAATGACCTTCACATTAAAAAGTGGGATGATTTTAGAAAAAGTCGTCTCACATGACGTCTAACGTTTTAGGTCATCAATCACTTTTGGGTGTGAGCTATCAGATAACATTATAGTTCATCTAATATAACGCTGTCTCTGCGAAATTAACTATTAATCATATATTTATTACAGGAGAGGAACAAACGACGAAGACGTTATTAAAGAGGCTGTTAGTAAATATATTCGGAAGATTACGGAACTTGAAGATAAGTGTTTTAAACTTCAAAGTAATTTGGATAACAACAAAACAGAAATGTTAGTGAATACCGTTGGCCTTTATATTGTTACATGGTTTTTCTTTGAAAGAAGTAAATGAAAAAAACTTATATTATTGTTGTAGAACAACTTCTCAAAGTGAACTCGATCGTTGGAAAGATTTGGCTTCTGAAAGACTGTCGAAAATGGAACAACTGAGTCTGCAATTAAAAGAAAGACATAATGACGAAGTAAGTACAGCAATTTTCATAGCTCATTT
>DWPX01000007.1:0-10416 GCA_018252055.1 Epargyreus spanna
AAATTTTGCACATAGGTTATCTATATAGCGTGAATAAGTACTAAGAAAGGCTTTTTGGAAATTCTACCCTTAAGAGGATAAAATAGGGGAAAACAGTTTTTTTGAAATCCTTTAATTTTGAAGCAACTACTATAAAATTTTGTATTTGGCTTTCTGGATAGGAACAAGGACGCACTTATTTATCCCTCTCCGAAAAATCAACCCCGTAGAGGGTAAAATAAGGGTTAAAAGTTCATTTGAACAATCGTCAATTTTGAAGCAAACACTATGAAATTTTGTATTAGGCCTGTTGGATAAAAATAATGAAATTCTACCTCTAACGAGGTAAAATAATGACCGAAACTTTGATTTACTGAATTTATATATTTTATAGACCGTAAATGGTGGATTTTTTCGTGAAATAGTAACACGTTTTAAAAAAAGTTAACCAAACCTATCGAGTAGGGTGTCAAAAGAAAGGAAATTAAGAGATTACACATACAATATATAATATATCTTATATATAAAATTCTCATGTAAGTTACCGTACTCTTCCGAAACGGCTTCACCGATTTTCACCAAATTTTAGATACATATTCAGTAGGTCTGAGAATTTGCCACAATCTATTTTTTTTACCCCTAAGTGATAAGGGTTGTTCACCCTTAACAATTTTTATTATATGGCAACACAACGTTTGCCGGGTCAGCTAGTACATATATACTCCTATACACACATCGAGATGACCGTCTGAGTAAATGAGTGAGTTGCTGTGCCTGAGATCAACTCAAAGGGAACATAGGTTCTTTATATAGCGTAAATTAGCACTACGAGGATAAAATAGGATAATATTGATTGAACATCTTTTGATTTTGAAGCAGATGCCTACTATGAAACTTTGTATTTACCTTTCTGCATAAAAATAATAAAACGCCTATTTCACCGTTTTTGGAAATTCTACTTCAGCCTATTTAGTGCAGTCGGGTTTTTGATTTTATAATTAAATTACTTGTTTTCAATGTATGGAAAACTGAAATATGACGTTTTATGCTGTTAATGTAACGTATAAGAACGTAGCTTATCAATAGAAGAAGTAACTTATATAATTTACGTTATAAATAACAAAATATTTTATTATTAAACAATGCTAAAAGAATAAAATAATAAATAATAAAATTGGGAATAAAATAAAAATAAAACTAAAACATCAAAATTTGAAATTAAACAGGGTAATTTTTTTTTTAATTTATATCTAAAATTTTTAAGAAAAACATATTCAGAATAGAAAAAAAAACGTAAAAAAAAAAGTAAGCAAAAAACGCTCATACCTCGTGTAAGCTCCCGGGTGGATTCGAACCACCGTCTCCCAGCTTCATAGCCGAGTGCGCTAACCGTTACACCACGGAAGCTACGTAAGTTATGGGCGAATTTGCCTACACTATAGTCCATTTCAAATGTACCGACATATTTAGTAAACGTACAGATTTATTTGCAAATTTCATATTATTTATTACAATACACATGTAAAACATAACACATATAGTTTCTAAATGAACTCCTCAATATTTTTACACTAAAATCCGACAAGTTTAGACATATTTTTGAAGAACACGACACCTTATTAGGTAGAGATATTTCTCTAAGGAACATTGCGCTTTACGTTAAAACAGTGGAGCACTGTAATTTGATATGAACCGATATCCGATCTAATATAAAATTTGAACATCCAAAGAACGTTTCGTAAACGACAACATATTATCTACAATCTTGTAAACCTGTAATTAATATAGTAAGTCTCTTGAGACAAGCACTATTTTTCGTATTCAGTTTTTAAAAACCGTTTTTCTCACTCACTTGACGATCTTTCTCTTATAAATTGGAAAAGCCAATAATTCTACCGACCAGAAAAGTCCTGACTAAATGACAACCAAGCAACTTTTACCGACATCCAAAAAAATAGTTCACTTGTTTTATCTGTATAGACTACTAAAACTATGTAACTGATATTCAATGGCTTATAATTAATTACACATTATAATTTAACTAGGAAAATTGCACGTAATTTAAATTCTATTCTTTTTCTGAAGTATGTCCACCTATATCATATCACAGCGACAAGAGAACGCCACCTAGTGGTATATCTGACAAAATATATGTTTATGAATAAAACGTGAAAAATACTAACTTTACTTATCCTTAGCTTACAAATGTTCTCGATAATCTTTATATTAGAACGTTACACGATTTTCACAAAACCGTCACAATGGTAATAAGGTTATGATATAAAGACAAAGATGATGTAATGACGAGATAAATAAAACGGCAGAAATACCTTTAAAATTCAATACAAAAATACAACAAGAGTTTTAACAGGGTAGCTAGAGATGGCGAAGGACCAAAATTATCGATTTTAAACAATTAAACAATCTAGCAAGTAAATCTCGCTGAACAGAAAATGTACATCTGTTAGTTTTTGTCACAATATCGTTTTAAAATTGATTTTTTTTTATTTCTGGGCTGTAATTTAGACTTTCCAGGTTTTCACATAATCATGTACGTATTACCATAAGTTCCATAAGTTTACAGATCGATTCGATACCAAACTTCGATAAAAGTCCATTTAAAAATCGATCTATTTCCTTAACAATTGTCAACAGGGTTTATTGTGAGGCTATATATTGTATGTCACAGCTGTTGTCACGCAGCCCCATCGTATGTTTCACCCTCGTTCCATGATCACTCGGTTATGTGGATTAAATAATGGATGTAAGTTTGTATGTACATCCCCCAGTTTTTGGTCCAAAATCGGTATTTGGCTTTTCGATAGAAAATAATTAAATACCTATCTCATAGTTTTTGGAAAATCATCCCTTAAGGTCGTTACATGGGGATTGGAAATGTATTTCAAACTCCTTTAATTTGGAAGCAAGGACTGTAAAAACTTGTGAACGTGTGAACAAGCCCAAACTAGAATAACTCGTAAGGACCTTGTCTGCAAACTACTTGCAAATGGACAAAGTTATGGACAGTATAAACACTTGATTAAGTATATAATAAAAAATTAAATATAATAGTTGATCATTACATATTATTGTAATAGTTTGAACGTAGTTTTTAGTTTGCAGAATGTAGTTTTTTTCTCATGTAATTAATTAAACATCCGACGATATACGATAATAACGAAACAAAGGCGGAGTTAATAATCAAGTTTTCAAAATTTCTTTTTTGTTCTGTACGATAAATTACTTTTATTAAAACATATTTAATATACGATCATAAATTTATAAAGAAAATATCTTTAATGGAATAAAATATAAAATAATTCACAATTTTCTACTCGACGGACATTGCTCCGTTGCTTCCAAATATGCGTCATATACTAAAATAATTACAAAGCGTAATTTTCATATTTTTAACATTATTAGGGAATTCTAAAAATGTTTTGACAATTTTCACAAAAATCTAGCGTGTATTACGCAAAATATTAACAAAAATATTTCTCAATGCCCGGAACGAAATTTTGAATCTGCATTTGTACTAGGGAGGCATGATACACGAAGAGATGAACGTCCAATTCTGTCTGGAGAAGGTGTATAGATTTAATGGAGGCGGTATTTTAGACCCGCAATCGTACCAGGGCAACAGAGTATCGTGGATATCATTTATCGGATATGCCGGCAGGGTTGCCGATTAGTGGGGCGGTCCCTGATTAGCGGGTAAATCTATCGATTGAATCATCCGAGTTGATTGAATCAACTCTACAAAATACGGGTATGTAATTAAATGTCGAACTGCTAATGCTCTCCATTTAATAACAAAATAAAGGCCAAGTTAATAATTGTTAAATTTTTAAAATTGGTATCCTTTTCTGAACGATTGACTACATTTACCTTATAATAGAAACAGTGACAAGCTGAATTTCCTCACATGCAAATAGTGATATTTTTTAACTCCGAGTTTCACTAACGCTGGACTTTATTTTTGCAATAAGTTTTTCAATATGACACCGCAAGAGAATCGCAAGACATTAGCAAGACAGCGTTTATGCCAAAATTGCCTTTACTATCATAAAGATAAGGTATGTATGTCAGAAAGAAGATGTCACGAATGTCAAGGTAAACACAATACGCTTGTGCATGAAGCATTTAAAAATTCTTCGGTAAATATAACTACTGCTAGTACAAATGGCATTCGAGAATTAAACCAAAACTCGGTATTGCAACAAGGCAATAACAATATGAGTGAAATATAATTAGCTACAGCTGTAATTAAGATTTAAGCAAGATATGGATCTTTTCATAAAATGCGAGCACTTATTGATCAAGGCTCTCAAATACTTTAAGAACTTCGTCTTCGATACTCTAAGACTTTCGTCTTAACAAGTACTTTAGTGCTAGATGGTAACCACGGGCTATATAACCGAAAAACACAATACTAAAAAGTTAAAAATAAATTCAAAAGAAAAATACTTTTTAAACAAACTTTTATTACTTGTAAATAAAAAATAACTAAAAAAGTTAAAAATAATTTAAAACCGATGTATTAAATATATCACATTTTTTTATAAATACAAGCGTGTTACATTATGTTTGACAAACTAACAAACATTTGAGGTGTTACAGGTACATTGTTTTTTTAAATTTGTTACCACCATCGATGTAACAAAAACGCACATAACTTCGAACAAAAATTCGGACGTGCCGGAGTCGAACCTCGGTCCCCCAAAATCGGCTAAACCTCATGCGTTACGATAAAACTCAAATGGGTTGCTAAACATACAGCACATTTTTATGGAATTCGGCACTTAAGTGGATTTGGAATAGTTTGGGCGGAGAAACCCGAGGCGTGGCTTTCATTCCACCGCCAGTCAACACGTACGGTCGATTAATGAATCATAATACTGTCATGGGTACATTAATTGCCACACTACCTCAAAAACCCCACGTTATTATTAAGGAGCTTTGTACGATGTACGTATATAAAAAAGAAACAATGTAGAAATGAAATTGTGACAAAAAATAACATTGTATTTAAAAGATATTTCTTGCTTTATAGTTATTTCGTAGATCGAGTCTTTACATCAGAACCCTATTAGCTTTGTAATGGTTTTGTGAATTGGGAGATTTTAATGAAAAGAAAATCGAGTAACATCCTAATATGAAGATTATCGAGAACATGTGTGAGCTAAGGATAAGTAAAGTGTAGTTTTTTGACACATTATACTCAGAAACATATTTTTTGTCAGATATACCACCAGATGGCGTTCACTTGTCGCTGTGATATGAGGTACGAGGAGGTACCTCAGAAAACCAATGAATCGAATTTGAATTAGGTGTAATTTTTGCAGTTCAATTAAAATTTGTACTGAATTACGAGCCATTGATTTTCAATATCATAGTTTTAGTTGTCTATACCGATAAAAGCAAGTGAACTATTCTTTTGGATGTTGGTAAACGTTGCTTTGCTGTCATTTCGTCAGCACTTTTCTTGTCAGTAGAGTTATTGGGTTTTCCAATTTATAAGAGAAAAAAAGTCAAGTGAGGGAGAAAAACAGGTTTGAAAAACTGAATACAAAACATAGCCCTATTTTTTGGTCTCAAGAGAATTACTATACTTAAGTACACGTTTACAAGATTGTAGATAATATGTGGCCGCTTACGAAACATTCTTTGGACATTTACTTTTTATAATTATAGGATCCAATATCGGTTCATATGAATTTACAAAGTTCCACTATTTTAATGTAAAACGCTATGTTCTTAAGAGAAATATCTCTACCTCATAAGGTATTGGTAACTCGCCAGTTTTTAATGTAAAAATGTTGTGTAGTTAATTTAGAAGCTATATGAGTGTTGTCTTACGTGTGTATTGTGACCAGTAATATGAAATTTGCAAGTAAGTCTGTTTGTTTACTAAATAAGTCGATTCATTTGGAATGCACTATACTGTAGGCTTATTTCGTAGTTACTAGCATACCTTCCGTGACGTAATGGATAGCGCGCTTGGCTGTAAGGTCGGGAGGCGGTGGTTCGATCCCACCCGGGAGCGTTCGCTGGTGCACGGATTTTTTACATATTTTTACTTTTTTTTCAGTTTGAATTTATTCTTCTTAATAATTTTCGATATATATATTTTTAAATGTATTCTAACTTTTTTAAAGTTTTTTCATTGTTTAATTTCACATTTTGATCTCTTAGTTTTTTTTTTTTAAATTTATTTCAGATTTTATTTGGTCGTTATGGGACTGTTGCACGTTAATTTAAAAAGACGATCCGCGTGGCGGAGCGGTCACAATACCCGTATGACGCGCCGGGTTCGATCTCCGGCCAGGCAAATATCTGAATGATGAATTTAGATTTCTGTTTCTGGGTCGGGGTGTTTGTGTCGTCTCTCTGTGTGTCCATAGCACACACGATATAGTAAATCCTAGTGTGGGGCTATCGTTTCAATACATACGACTAGAAAAGTGAACTTGATTACTGCATTTGTTGTGAAGTTCGACTTTCAAAAACGAGCTCAAATTTTAGGTGCAGCGAACACACAAGGTTTCAAATATAGCCGGCCATTAGACTGAATGCATTGTGTACCTGGCCCGGGTCATTATTTCCAACCAATAATTCATCGACTTTAGCCCGCAATGATTGCGGAAGTAAATTACTGTGGGACGATTAGTGCTAGCAATTTATTGGTCAGAATGAAAATACATAGGACACGTAAATTTTTCCTATTACCAGCGCTTATTAGGCTTTAATTATGATTTCAAAGCCACGTTATGTATGTATTTATTACTAAAAAAATGTTAATTTACTTTGGAATTAATTGCAGGTAAGTAATATAGATAAGAAACCTTTTTCGTATCACGTCGGTTTCAATCCGCATGCAGTCTGCATAAATTACACAAAAGTGCTCAAAATACAAATACATAATACAAAAAATACCACTTATTGTCTTGTGCGAGAGGGTCTCACATGGTTCTTCTCAATCAGTAAAATAATCCCAGAAAGCTAAAAGCTTATTCAATTTCTTCACAAAATTTAAGAAAGAGTTAATATTTGTATAGCTGTGTGTAAATCCTCGGAAAGAATCGTGATGTTCGACGAAAATCCAGATAACACTTTCCACATATTTGATACATTTTCTAAACACGGCTTATTTCTGCTTTGAGTGTAGTAAGTGTATCGTTACAGGATTTTTATACCTATAAGGTATATTATAGCATTTGCAACGTCTCGAAGATCGAAAATATTATATTAAAACAAATATTTTTTTTTTCTGCTGCCCATGGGCATTACATATTTCTTAATTCTATCTGGTTCTACTTGAATTCGATCACAGATGCATTCCCACTGAGGACTAAGATAAACCAACCTAAATGAATAAGTCAACCGGTATCCACACTGTACTGTATACACAGTTACACACACATAAGCTCACTTCACTGTTTCACGCTGGTTGTAGCGGTGGTACCTCCCTGGTCGAACTATATGTACAGTCAGCTTCAGAAGTAGATGAACACAATTCAATCGGTCATAGGCAGCTGAACACAACTCGAAACATGTTGGGGTATACCTGTATTTTTGCAATTTTGAGCTGCTTATCTACTGGAGTTAGCTGTACATATTTGTACGAAAGTCCTGTATTTCTTAAAATGATGAAAGAAATTGAAGTATCAAAGGGTTTTCACTCACTTGACACTTCTTGTCATTTTCTTTCAGGACGTCTCATAAAAGACAACTAAATTTAACGATGTAACCATTATCATTATGAGTTTACATTTACCGGAACCTTGAGGATATCCAACCCTGTTAACTATTAAGTGCAGGGCCGGATTTACGGCAAGCGGGGCTATTACCCCGGGCCTCCACAAGAGAGGGGGCACGTCTGGGGGGGGGGCACCTACAAAAGAGACATTGGACTGACGTCGACAACTTAAATAAAAGTTTGTAAAAAAAAACAAATTTAGGCTAGTCAGTAGCTTATAAATTTTTACAAACAAATCGAGTGTATGAATTTCCAAAGAGCGTTGAAATAATTTTATGACGTGATAGTATTTTTTTATTTCGACTAGACGGAAAAAATGTTCCTTTTACTCTTAAAATAATTAAGGGCCTCCGCTCTTTTGTTGTGCCAGGGCCCCGAAATCTCTAAATCGGAGAAAATGATTAAGTAAGTTAACTGCGTTGAGGTAGTATTACTGCACTTACCATGTACTTACCTACATGTTTGACTAGTTTGGACTATTTTAAACATACGTATGGACGTTATCTAATTTTACGCGGAAACAACTCAAAATTGGACCTCACGTATGGATCATCTAAAACGTAGTCATGGCCAACATTTGTGAAATAAACTTGAAAATATAATTACCAAGCATTGATTTTTAACCCCCAATATAAAATATATTTGTAAAAATTTCACTGATTTTATTCGAAAATTAAAAGTAAACGCTTAAAAATTACCCTTTATTGTATGGATGTACAATCAATTCAGCAGCAGTATATAAAGCAGTGATGGCCTAGTGGTTAAGAAACACGGCCTCTTGATCGATGGGTCCGAGGTTCAAATCCCAGGCACCCATGATTTTCAAAGTTATACGCGAATATCTTGATGAAACCTGCATACCTGAGAAATCTTAAAAAAATGTTTTCAAAGGTATGTATGTGCAGTCTACCAATTCGCACTTGTCCAGCGCGGTGGACCATGGCCTAATGTTTCACACAGGAGACCCGTGCCAGCACTGGGGCAGTAATGGGTTGATGATGATGAGAAATCAATCCAGGTAGGATAGGAGTCCTACCTGAGATCAGTTGCAGATGCTTAACCTTAACAATTAAGAAATCGGAAATAAAAAAGAAAAAAACAATTTATAATAATACCTACTATAATATAATATAAATAATTTATAAACATTACAAATTTATAAAAACAAACAACCAAAAAAAATTAAAAATGACATATAGACAAAGATCTCCCGTACCGGGAATCGAACCCGAGCCTCCTGGGTGAAAGCCAGGTATCCTAGCCACTAGACCATACGGGATTTGAATAAACTGAGTAATTTAAGCATCATATCAAACTGCAACGATAGTATATCTCTACTAATAAAATATTGATATTACAATAGAAACATAATTGTTTTTGTTGGCTATTATATTTAATAATAGCCCTTACTATATTTTCTCCAAGCTTTTCGGGGCATTTTCGTCTCGACCTTTATCTTTGTTTTCGATAAAGCTAGGATCCTGAATTTTCAGTGATCGAGAGGCCATAGCATAACGAGATATATTCTCAAATAACATTTAATTATAAGTGAAAGTGTGTAAATTCCTTAATTATGGCACATTACTGATCAAACAGATAGTAAAGTACACTTCAACTTCAAATTTTGAACACATTTACTTTTTAGACTATAAAGCAAGGAAACATATCCGTATTTTTCTTACGACTCATAGAGACGAGTAAAATGTTTAGATAATGTTACAACATTGTCTAAACATTTAAGGAAATGTAATCTTATTTAGAATTCCTAATAAATATCATAATAAACAAGCCATCACAATGAAAGCGATTTTAAACAGACATTAAAATTGTACGGCGTTTCATCTTATTGTAAACAATAAGGTGTGGGAAACTAGGTATTCTTATGTAGGATTTTTCATTAAGCTCGGAGGGCATTGCGGACGCAGCCTGAAACAATAAACAGTGCGTGCAATACCAGAAAGATATTCTTTGATATTAACTGAAGCATATGTTTGCATGACCTACCATGCACTATAACACACAGGGCATATTATAGTGCAATTGTATACAATTGCTAGAATATCAAAAGCGGATATATCCGCTTTTCATATTCTAGCATATAGGATGCCAAAGATTCACAATGTCACATTGTTTTTCTTATTATTTTCTCTTTTTTCACACCTGATTGTATATATTGTAAATTATATATAACTTGAAGTTTAAATAAATAATTTGTTTTGTCACATTGAATTCTAACCAAAATTGATCTGCGTATGTATGCCGTAACACTATATTTGATATATTCTAATTTAGTTAAATATTAACAAATACGTATGATATCATTAAAATGATATCATACGTATTTGTTAATAATGTTAATAATGATAATTGTTAGTAACGATATTTAGAGCAAATAATGCTTACACGTTGTGTTGAAAAAAAAACGTTTTTTCTTATGAACTTTATACTTTTACTAGCTGACCAGGGAAACGTTGGGTTGCCATATAAAGAAAAAAATGTTAAGGGTGAACAATCCTTATCACTTAGGGGTATGAAAAATAGATAGTAGCCGATTCTCAGACCTTTTTTTGTTTACGTGTGGGAAATCTTCAAAAGGTACCCGTCGCCGCACTAAAACTCCACCGATGGCCGTCCTCGGCACTGCGTAGAGGCCTCCGGGATCGCCAAAGGAACGCAAC
>DWPX01000008.1:0-10094 GCA_018252055.1 Epargyreus spanna
CTCAATAACTTTTTCCTTGAAAATAGGATTAATAAAATCAGAAGACATTACTGCTCCTCTAACTATATCTTCATACGTATATAGCTTTTCATTATTGACAGTATTTTCATTTTCGCTTTGATGAGTAGTTTTGCTATCTTCATGACTGAATATATGTTTCTTTGCAATTGCAAATACTAAAAGAAAGCCAAATACAGATCCCGCCAAAAGAGGAATAGCTGTACCCAGTTGTTTATCTTCTGCAAACAAACCACCCAAGGATGCAAGAAAAATAAATAACAACATCACTGACAACACTAAACAACCTATGATTAATATTATTTTTTTCATTGGCAATGCTCTATAATAATTCGAGAATAGCGTGCATTATAGAGCATTTTATACCTAGAGTTGCTTTTATGGCTCCAGTAATTCTAATTCTGTTCTAATCTCCAAAACTCGACCTTTCATCTCTGAAATGTCATCACCCATCATCTGAGCGAAAATCATATCTTGTTTGAGTTGATTCAACTCCGCATTTAAAACCGCGATTTTCTGTTGTTTTTGTAACTCATTCTGTGCTTCAATCTCTTCAGGAGTAAGAGGAGGATTCAATATCAACTTAGCTTCTTCCTCCGTGATAGAAATCCATCCCTTTTTTACTTCTTCATTCCATGTATCTTTATTGCTTTCAATAATGTCTAAGCAAAAAATATTGTTTTTCTTATCTTTGAAAAATTTCTGTTCTAAAATCATCATCTCATTTCCCACCAGTCTGAAAAAGAAAACTCAACGCTGTATGTTGCGCCCGAAGGTATAATTGAAAAAACATGCCCTGTTAAAGGATTGTTATCAGCTTGAGTCATATATGCGGCCTTATTGCCATTCACATACAAATGCCCACCACCACCAATCATTGCAGTTCTATAGATTGATAAGAAAATAGCCTTGCCTGTGTTGTTGGTGTACGTCACACCTGTTTTTCTATTGCCATTCATGTTTTGATACTCTTGATTTAACCCAAGAACTGTATCTTTCAAGCCTTTCGGAGTGACCGCTTCTGTTTCTGAATCACTAAAAGTTGAAGCAAGCTGAACGAGCCCTTTTTGAGTGAGTGACGCATCAGGCAAATTTTTAAGCTTCTCAGCAAGTTTTTGGGGCGTGACTGCATTGGTGTCGTTAGTGCCTGTGTCAACTTCTGACTGTGTTGCTAACTTTAAAATACCTGAATCTTTTTCACTCGCATTTCTGATATATAAAGCCCATTTTTCAGAATTAGCTGAAGGCTCATTATTTTCATTTTCAGCGGTGCAAAGGTAAATTTTATCAACGTGCTTAATGATCGAATTGACTGGATAACGAGTCGCAGCATCCCACTCAGGAATACCTTGCTGCAATAAATACAAGTTATTAAGATCAATACGATTAAATGCATCGTTCATCCATTCAAGCGGTGGCTTGCCTTGAGTTTGATCTAAAGTCACTCCCCAACCACGCAATACATCAGGAAATGCTACAATTTCCCCTGTTTTTGCATTACTTGCAAACACCCTAGCATCAGGCTTTTTTACTATTTCCATTTTCTATCCCTATTTGTTGTAATCCTACAAAAGAACCATCATTAAACCCAAAAGACATTGGATCACCATCGAAGCCAAATGGCTTATCACTTGTTAAAATTATGTAGCGATACATTACACCGATTGGGCGCACGCAAATATCCAGCTTTGAAACTGCATATAAAATTAAAGAGTTCATATTTTTGATATTGACTAGCAAATTCATGGTCATATCTTGATTGTCTACAACATTACTGTTTGCACCGAATAAGTAGCGAACTGAGTCAACAATGTTGCCAATCGTGCCATCTTGATAATTCTTTAATATTTTGGCTTTAATGAAGAAGCGATAATCTGAATCAGTTAATCGCACTGATCCTGATAGAGAATCGCCGTATCTATAGAATTCTCCTTGGGCAAAACCAAGTGATGAAATCGAATCTAAAAAACCAAAATATTCTTTTGCAATGGCTTGGTTTAGAACTCTACCGATACCTACATGACGCCCGACTAAATCCAACGCAAATCCCTGAGCTTCATCAATGCTTAATATTTTTGCCAAATCAATAACATTTTGAAATGTATTTTTAGTTTCTGAACATATCGCTTTAATGGTTTCAGATGCTTTCGGCTTTTTCCGATATTGCCATATCAAGAAATCTTCTTTATTCATCACTGAAAAGCACCTCCACATTGGCTATAACTGCATATTCTCGATAATTAGTATTAATAATGGTTTTGCCATTGACTGTAAGATCAGTGATATAGAATCCATCAGTTAAGTTGATGGATGAAATGATTCGAGAGGCATATATGTTTTCACCAATGTTAAAATTCATTGCTAGAAGATTCGCTTTAATGGAATCAATATCAATGTCCTGAAATGATTGATATCGTGTAATTGTGAGAGAGACATCAACATCGATTTTATTGGGCCGATCATAAGATGCTTTTCTCATGGCATCTTTATAGAAATGCTCGCCATTAATACTGCCCAAAAAGCCACAGCCACCATTCTTTGATTCGGTTAAAATTTCAATGATAGATTGATGATCACCACCCAATACAACGGCATTCATTGTATGGTCTGGTATGCCTTTTTCGTCTACTTCGCTTGTGAAATTCTCATAGACAATGCACTTTTCAACACCTTTCAGGTTAATCAATTTCGCCTGTATTCCGCTTTGATCTTCTGTATTGTTAATTGCATGTGACTTCATGAAGCGTTTGACAAAATCAGCGTCCTTTTCTTCATTAGCACCGCCGTAGCTATCTGAATGAGCAATAATCTTTTGTAATCCTAAGATCACAGTGCTTTGCTGAAGCTCATCCATTTTTTTGAGATTGAATACACCTGATAATTCAGATCGAATTTTTACTCTTGCGCTGCCTAGGTCATTCAACTCAACACGATCTAATGTGATCCATTTATTTTTATTGGCATCAATGAAAACTGAATCAACTGGAATATTGGTTTTAGGCATGCCAGTTAAAATTACATCATCCACATAAGAATAAGATGATCGACTACGCAATAACCCTGCATACATTGCTCTTTGCTCTAACCAATTGCCGTTGGCTTGGTATGGATCTAACATCTGAACGATGAAAGCCATAGCTTGATTAATGTCTGATAATTCCTGAGCAAATAACCCTAACATCTGCCCATCTGGCGTATCACTATCCAAATTCACATCTTGACCATAAATCGCCCTGAATTTTTCAACTAACCTTTTGTAAATCGTATCAAAGTCATCAACAATAACGCCCTTATCAGTTATCTGTAACATTAAAATTAACTCCTTTGCTTTGATTGTATTTATCGTTGTACTCAACTTGAATGAGCAATTGCCTTGTTTCTGAATTAAGCTGAATATCAAAGAACGTGATCTCAACAACGCCTTTAACGCTCAATATTCTGCTCTTACATTCCATTTCTAAAGCCTGTGTGTTCGAGTTTTTCTCAAGATAATCAAACCACCCAATACCATCTTTTAGATTTAGAAACCAATCGTTTTTTAACGAAAGCAATTTGGTTTTGACTGATTGAGCAATTGCATCTGATTTACTCAAATAGTTTGATTTTCCACGCCCAAATGTCCAATCATGATTTTTATCTAATTCTCTAACTATCATTATTTGCCTTTGGTGGAGTTGTTTCACCATCTAAACTGTCATCATGAGTATGGGTTTCAAGATCAATGCCGTTTGCAGTAACTTTCTTCGCATTAACAACACCGCCAAAATTGGCGCCATCGCCACCATCTTGAGTAAAGCTACCCAGTATTGACTGATTGCCTAATTGAGAGCTATTACCTTTCTGCTTACTGTTACCCTCATGCTCAATATCACCTTTGATTAATATCTTGCCTTCAGTTACTCGCAAATATGTTTCACCGTCATCTGTTTGAATGGACGCGCCATCATGATAAAAATTAGGGATTTTATTTGGAACACTATTAACACCAGGTATAAAGAACCCATCACTTAAATCATTAATGCGATTATCCAAAGGTTTACCTTTTGCCCCTGATTGATACCAGCCATCAATGCATCGGCTTGAGAAAACTACTAATCCCTCATCATTTACCTTAATTGGAACAGTCATACAAAAACCACCAGCATGTGGAAATTGCACTACAACATCAACAAGTGGCGGGATGACTAAATCTTTTCCATTTTCATCTGTGCGATTAATCATGACTTCACATGTGACCGTGTGCCCATTGAACGAGATCACACGCGCAGGCAAAGCTGTAAAAATATCTGACTGTTTCTTATCTATCGCGTTCATAATGGTTTCATAAAGTGAATGACTCATTTCTTAAATTCCCCACCTAGGCACGTTAAATGGCTATACCAATCATCAGCGAGAATATCGCCACTGTGTTTAATTGACTGAATTTTGAAATCGCCACTGTATTCTTTAAAGCGTGATTCAATGCGAACCAATCCACCAATTTTATATTCAGGATTACATAACGTTGTTACCTCAATGCCCTTGTCTGTTTTGCGTGGGCTTCCGATCATGCCTGTATCACTTGAGATAATGTAGCCTTCGCTCAACACCTTATCTTTAGGCAATACAATCAACTCCCCATCTTGAATTGACCAGTCAGCATTATTATTTTTAGCAATATTATTTAGGATTTCACGCGTATCACACATGAATACTTTACCTCGAGGTAAAGCTCGATCATTTGGCAGGTCAATATTTCCACGGGCAACTTTGAAATCTTTCTCGGCTTGTGCAAGAAAATCATTATCTGTCTGCCCTGCTGACATTGTTCGCATTGTTTTAGATTGTGTGTAAGCCCTGTAACCATCACCACATTTAAGTGTTGTGATGATATCCAAATCATCTTTCTCATTAACAACTTTGACAATATCGCCTTTGAATATCATCTTTGCTGTGTCTTCAACATAACCAACAAACAACTCAACTCGGTTATATTCTTTTGAAGCCAGTAAATCACGATTAGAGTCATTGAGGTTATAGATAGAAATAATTGAATTATTCGGCTCTGATTTAATCATTTTCTCAATATCAAAAGCGATTCGTAGACCATTGATTTCGATACTTTCTTTCTTGTTGCCAATCACTAGCCTGATGATGCGCCCCAACTGTTTCATTTTTCCACCGCCATTAAACTAATGCGATTGTAAAAATCATTCTTACTGGTTGAAGCAAGACCATTGCCTGAACGATCAACTAAAGTGAAGTAAAAAGGTAAACCGCTTTCAATCAGAGATTTACCACCAATGGCAATACCTTTATTAATCACAATGTATTCATTTTTTGATACATCAAATAGATCAAACTGAAAGCTACGCAATACACGATTGAATCTCAGCGTAAGCTTTAATCTCATGCCAAAAAGAGTAAATGACTGCTCTTGGATGTCTTGAGTTAATACAAGTATTTCGTACATTTGCTTTCCTTTGGGCAATAAAAAAGCCCTTGTTATCGGGCCTTAGTGTTTTGTTTGATCTGTAAATAAAGACAATTGACGCTTTTCCTCAATCTCTTTTTCTTCTTTCTCAAGAGCAGGATTAATATGCCATCGTAAATTAGCTAGATACCGCCCTGATTCTGATCCATTCTTTTTAATTTCTGATTTTTTAATAATAAATTGCTGATACTCATAATCAAATATCTGACCTTTTTCAGACCACTCAAGAATCCATTTTGATACCTGAACCGCAAACTTCGCAGAAAGCCACTGACCAAGATTAATTGCTACTAAAGGATGAACCCACGTTCCTTGCAGATGAGATATACCACCTTTAACTATTTGAATTAATTCCGTGGTCGGAATTCCGACATCGAAAGAAAGCTCCTTAACAAACTCCTTTGTCGTAGTATTTTCAAGATAGTGCTTCATCTGTTTGCCACTTGCCTTGCATAAAGCTGTTGCATTTACATAACCGTCAATTGCTCTTTGTGGAATCACTTCGTTTTCTACAGTGTGTTTGATCAAGTTTTTATTCATGGTATAATTACCTCACGTTTTAATTTGTATGAAAAAGCCCTGCTAATGACAGGGCTATTTTTTTGATAATAAAAAACCGCAATTAAGCGGTTATGATGAAAATCTAAATATTTGCTGTATTAACTACCAAGAGCACTTATAACACTAGCTTGTTTTGGCTGAGTATTACCCGCATTCCCCTTACTTGTCTGCTTTGGCATGTTACTACCTGGCACAGATAGCCCTGAACCAATCTTGCTTTCAACAATGAATATTTCACGAAATGTAATAGAAAATTCACCCGAAAATTCCTTATCTTGGTCAAAAACGATAGAAGTAATCATCATATTTTCATATTGCTTTGAGTGTGTTGTGACAGTTACAGGCTCACCACTTCTTTGCAGTGCTAGCAAGTTATCAAAGGCATTTTTAATGCGATCACCGCCCGAAAAATCTGCCAATGGGGTTTGAAAGTTTGGCAGAAAATCCGCTGCAATGTTAATCACTTGATCTACTGAACCAATCAATCCCATGCCAATAAAATCATTGGCAACTTCCAATGCTTGATCTGCAATCGGTGACACATCAAAAGGCAATGGAAAATCAGGAAGATCGAAACCAAAGGAATTAAGTGATAACTTAGGAGGACGATTATAGCCAACCATTACGCCATTAATCGTGATCTCTTTTGGCTCTAACACGGCATGATCTGAGATATTAGAGCCTGTTTCAACTGGGTTTTCAGTGACTCTTAAATTCGATGTATGGCTTTCAACTGTCACAATATCGAAATTAAAAGAGCCACTAGATCCCGCAATCATTCCGCTATTGCCATTTTTACCTAAAATACTTTCAAACATTAACTACCCCATGCTGTGTTTTAGATTATCGTTAACCCTGTCAATCTGTTGTTGATATGGATCTGCAATTCTACGAGCACCTTCTGCTGTGTCATTAGCATAAACATTAATAGTTGTTTTATTTTCCTGATTATTATTGGTCACTCTATTATCTAAGCTATTCGGGCTTGGAACATTTGGACTTGCTAAACTAGGATCAAAATACGTACTTCTAAAATCCCTTTGTTCAGCAGGCTCTTTGCCAACAAGATCAACATCAATACCAAGAAAATCCAATACACCCTGAACCTTGCCAAGTGTCGCATCCAAGAAAGTATTGAACTTATCTTGAATCCATTTCATAGCCATTTTAAATGGAGCTGTGATTGAATCGAAAAGCAATAAGAATGAAGCGCCAAGCTTTTCAATAAAGGTCATATTGTCATCTGACCAAAGATTCAATAGATCATCTATGAACTTTTTAGCCAAACTAAACGGCAAAGTAATAAGATCAAATAACATTGAAAAAGCTTTGCCGATATCTGCGACTAGCTTAGTTGCTCCTGACTCACTCATGCCAAAATACATCAGCACTTCTTTAATAGCATTGCTAACAGTATCAACAATAGTTTCCCAAGCATCAGTACAAAATGCGCTGATATTTCCCCAAATCTTCTTAAATTGGGTGCTTAGCCAGTCCCAATTGTCATAGATTAAGTATGCAGCAATAGCTATTGCCGAAAGAATTGCAAGAATTGGGTTGGACATCATAACAACAGTAAGCGCTCTAACAGCGACAGCCATCATTTTAAAGCCCTTAATAAATACTCCAATGACTTTTACTGTTGTGCCACTAAAAGCAATCATCAATACAGATAAAATGCCCGACGCGCCTAGTAGTTTTTTGCTCTTTTCTGATAGTGAATTGAACCATTCAATCGCTGACTTTGCACCATCAATGATTGGATCCCAATAACTACCAAAAAGGCTTTTACCACCAGCCATGTAAACCATCAAATCATCGACTAAAAGAAGTAAAGCGCCAAAAGCAACAATCAACATGCCAATCGGGCTAAATAAAAATGCTCGATTCAAAATAGCCCAAGCAACCCCTAAGGCAATAAAAGCATTTTTCCAACCAATTGTAGATCGAACAACTTTATCGACAAACTTAATAAAGTTAGTGATAACCTGAACGCCTTTACCTAGCCACTCAATAACCTTGCCAATGCCATTTGTGACTAAATCCTTATTGGTTACTAGCCAGCCATTAAACTTCTCACTAACAGCTGTAATTGTAGGGATTAGATTAATGGCTATCTTTGTCTTAATGCTATTAATTGACAAAGAAGTCTTATCTAAGGATTTTTTATACTGCTCAACCTGTGCAATTTCAGCTTTTGAAATGCTATAAAGCGCATTTTTAGATTTAAAAAGCGTTTCAGCATTGCCAACAGCCGAGTTAAAAGCAGCAGCAATTTTATTACCAAACAGCATTGCACCACCAATTAAAGCAACCATGGCTAATTTAAGTTTACTGAATTTACTGCCTGCTTTATCAGCCTGATGACCTGCTTTATTTAGGCCTTCTGTTGCTTTTTTAGATGCTTCTGATGCATTATCCAATGATTGGCTAACATCATTAATCAAGCCGTCCAATTGCTCATTAATTAATGCAGTATTGGCGCCAATTTTATCAGCGCCCATTTGCAATAAGCTCACATAAGTGTTGATCTGTTTAGCTTGCTCGCCATCAATGCCAATTTTAATCAGCAATTCGTCCAATGCGATCATTTCTCTCTACTCCTTTTCTCTGATAACAATTGCTCTGCCATGACTTCGTGCATATCCAAGACATCATCAAGAGAGTAAATAGTTCTTAGTTCATTTAGACTTGTTAAGCCTTTTAAAATTGGCGACCAGACAAACCAATCTACATCACTTTGTCCGCCATCTCCTTCAAGTTGAGCGTATTTATCTTGGATTCGAGGCCACTTGGTAAAAAATCCAAAAAATGGAATTTCAAACCCTCGAAAATTACCTGGTAATAATGAGATCGATGTTCATTGAAGAATTTGCTCAGCTCTTGCGGATTATTGAAAAGCACCTTATTGCCTTCTTCATCAGTCGCAACTGTATGTTGCAAAATGAACTTTTCAACACTTGAGAATTGTTCAGAACCAATATTTGCAATGAGCTCACCAATATCAAAACCTGCTTTACCATCCTGCATACTAAAACAGCCCTTGGCTAGGGCTGTTAATACTTTTAGTTGTTTGTTAGCTTCAAAGAAGTTAGAGCGTTGTAATTCATACGTTACTTCATCAATTTTTAATTCCATTATAATTTACCTTCTGTTAGTTTGAATTCTGCTTTAACTGCTTTTAAAGTCCATGTATTGCCATTATGTGCTGTGCCACGAGAATGGGTTGTATTCGTAGTGAACCAGCAACCAGTTAATAAAAATTCATCGCCATTGCGTAAATCTTTAAATGCAATAATGTTTGCCGTTGCTGTACGCATACTGTTGACTTGCCGTGAACGTAAATCATTCATTGTTTTATTCATAACAGCATGTTGCAATCCCTTGATCACAATCGTTGCACCTTTGTTACATGAAGACACAAAGACACCATCGCCATCAATGCCATATGTAATATCGCCATCATCACCAATCGGAGTAATCACGATAGCGTCCTGTGCATTTTCAAAGCCTCTTAATTCTTCGCCATTGATTGTTAACACACAATCATCTAATGAAAAAGCGTGACTCATAATCCCTCCTATCGGTTAAATGCAATAATAATATCGGCAAAATGCCCAGCGCCTGCCAGCTTCGCAGCCACCATAATTGGCATCATTTTTCGTGATTCACGATCTGATTGATCTTGAACATCAAATGATTCTGAATAGAAGTAGTAACCATCTAATTGATCACCATCCATCAGCTCGCCAATGTCGCCTTTCGACCACCGCCCCAAGCCTAAGAAACCGTTAGTCTTGAATTGTTCGCCCACCACTTTCAATGAATCAATTAAAATTTGCTGACCACGATCAGTTTGTGGAATCTTCGTTGGGCTGCCTTGTAATTTATTGAACGCTTGAACTTGTAAAGCATCCGCAAAGGCATCCAAACCTGTTGTTTCATCAATGAATACACCGCCTAGCATCGTACCTTCTGCTAGCATGTTCACGCTTGAATAGTCTGTGTAGAAGTTAATACCCATACGACGACATTTAGCCGC